>CAJHQP010002407.1:0-87021 GCA_905132765.1 Moricandia arvensis
GGTGAAAACCATTAAGCTTTAGATAAATTCATAACCCACTAGGGGTTGTTTATCTTTTCATAAACCCACTAAGGGTTGGTTTTATCTTTTCATAAACCCACTAGGGGTTGGATTTATCTATAGGGTCGGTTAGGGTTTTGTAATTTCCTGATAAGGTCTGATATTTACCACTATTGTGCCATGATATATGCTATATTAGGTTATATTATATGTGTTTAGAGTATGTCTTAAGAGTATTTAGGGTGAAAACCCATTAGCTTTAGGATTTAGATTCATAAACCCACTAGGGGTTGTTTTATCTTTTCATAACCCACTTAAGGGTTGGTTTTAGTTTTTCATAAAACCACTAGGGGTTGGATTTATCTATTGAGTAGGTTAGGGTTTTTGTATTTTCGTGATAAGGCCTAATATTTACCACTATTGTGCCATGATGTAAGCTCTATTTAGGTTCTATTATATGTGTGTAGAGTATGTCTTATATTATTTCGGGTGAAAACCCATTAGCTTTAGGATTTAGATTTCATAAACCCACTAGGGGTTGGTTTTATCTTTTCATAAACCCACTAAGGGTTTGTTTTCTCTTTTCATAAACCCACTAAGGGTTCGATTTATCTGTAGAGTCGGTCAGGGTTTTTGTAGTTTTGTGATAAGGCCTGATATTTACTATTGTGCCATGATATAAGTTCTATTTAGGTTTTATTATATCTGTTTAGAGTATGTCTTAGAGTATTTCTGGTGAAAACGCATTAGCTTTAGAATTTCGATTTCATAAACCCACTAGGGGTTGGTTTTATCTTTTCATAAACCCCCTAAGGGTTTGTTTTATCTTTTCATAAACCCACGAGGGGTTGGATTTATCTATAGAGTCGGTTAGGGTTTTTGTAGTTTCGTGATAAGGCCTAATATTTACCACTATTGTGCCCTGATATAAGTTCTATTTAGGTTCGATTATATGTGTTTAAAGTATGTCTTAGAGTATTTCGGGTGAAAACCCATTAGCTTTAGGATTTAGATTTCATAAACACACTTGGGGTTGTTTTTTTCTTTTCATAAACCCACTAAGGGTTGGTTTTATCTTTCATAAACCCACTAGGGGTTGAATTTATCTATAGAGTCGGTTAGGGTTTCTGTAGTTTCCTGATAAGGCCTGATATTTACCACTATTGTGCCATGATATAAGCTCTATATAGGTTCTAATATATGTGTTTAGAGTATGTCTAAGTATTTCGGGTTAAAACACATTAGTTTTAGGATCTAGATTTCATAAACCCACTAAGGATTGGTTTTATCTTTTTATAAACCCACTAAGGGTTTGTTTTATCTTTTCATAAACCCACAAGGGGTTGGATTTATCTATTGAGTCGGTTAGAATTTTTGTAGTTTTCTGATAAGTCCGGATATTTACCACTATTTTTCCATGATATAAGCTCTATTTTTGTACTAGTATATGTGTTTAGAGTATGTTCTAGAGTATTTCGGGTGAAAACCCATTAGCTCTAGGATTTAGATTTCATAAACCCACTAGAGGTTGGTTTTATCTTTTCATAAACCCAGTAAGGGTTTGATTTATCTTTCATAAACCCACTAGGGGTTGGATTTATCTATAGAGTCGGTTAGGGTTTTTGTAGTTTCCTGATAAGGCCTGATATTTACCACTATTGTGCCCTGGTTTTATCTTTTCATAAACCCACTAGAGCTTGGATTTATCTATAGAGTCGATTTACCACTATTGTGCCATAATATAAGCTCTATTTAGGGTCTATTATATGTGTGTAGAGTATGTCTTATATTATTTCGGGTGAAAACCTATTAGCTTTAGGATATAGATTTCATAAACCCACTAGGGGTTGGTTTTATCTTTTCATAAACCCACTAAGGGTTTGTTTTATCTTTTCATAAACTCACTAAGTGTTCGATTTATCTATAGAGTTGGTCATGGTTTTTGTAGTTTTGTGATAAGGCCTGATATTTACCACTTTTGTCCCATGATATAAGTTCTATTTAGGTTATATTATATGTGTTTAGAGTAAGTCTTAGATTATTTCGGGTGGAAACGCATTAGCTTTAGGATTTCGATTTCATAAACCCACGAGGGGTTGGTTTTATCTTTTCATAAACCCACTAAGGATTTGTTTTATCTTTTCATAAACCCCCTAGGGGTTGGATTTATCTATTGAGTCGGTTAGAATTTTTGTATTTTTCTGATAAGGCCTGATATTTACCACTATTGTGCTATAATATAAGCTTTATTTAGGTTCTATTATAGGTGTTTAAACTATATCTTAGAATATTTCGGGTGAAAACCCATTAGCTTTAGAATTTAGATTTCATAAACCCACTAGGGGTTGGTTTTATATTTTCATAAACCCACAAAGGGTTGGTTTTATCTTTTCATAAACCCACTAGGGGTTGGATTTATCTATAGGGTCGGTTAGGGTTTTTGTAATTTCCTGATAAGGTCTGATATTTACCACTATTGTGCCATGATATAAGCTCTATTAGGTTATATTATATGTGTTTAGAGTATGTTTTAGAGTATTTAGGGTGAAAACCCATTAGCTTTAGGATTTAGATTTCATAAATCCACTAGGGGTTTGTTTTATCTTTTCATAACCCACTAAGGGTTGGTTTTAGTTTTTCATAAAACCACTAGGTGTTGGATTTATCTATAGAGTCGGTTAGGGTTTTTGTAGTTTTGTGATAAGGCCTGATATTTACTATTGTGCCATGATATAAGCTCTATATAGGTTCCGTTATATGTGGTTAGAGTATGTCTTAGAGTATTTCGGGTGAAAACGCATTAGCTTTAGAATTTCGATTTCGTAAACCCACTAGGGGTTGGTTTTATCTTTTCATAAACCCACTAAGGGTTGGTTTTAGTTTTTCATAAACCCACTAGGGGTTGGATTTATCTATAGAGTCGGTTAGGGTTTTTGTAGTTTCGTGATAATGCCTGATATTTACCACTATTGTGCCATGATATAAGCTGTATTTAGGTTCTAGTATATGTGTTTAGAGTATGTCTTAGAGTATTTCGGGTGAAAACCCATTGGCTTTAGGATTTAGATTTAATAAACCCACTAAGGGTTGGTTTTATCTTTTCATAAACCCACTAAGGGTTGGTTTTATCTTTTCATAAACCCACTAAGGGTTGGTTTTATCTTTCATAAACCCACCAGGGGTTGGATTTATCAATAGAGGTTAGGGTTTTTGTAGTTTCCTTATAAGGCCTGATGTTTACCACTATTGTGCCATGATATATGCTCTATTTAGGTTATATTATATGTGTTTAGAGTATTTCGGTGAAACCCCATTAGCTTTAGGATTTAGATTTCATAAACTCACTAGGGGTTGGTTTTATCTTTTCATAACCCACTAAGGGTTGGATTTATCTATTTAGTCGGTTAGGGTTTTTGTAGTTTTCTGATAAAGCCTGATATTTACCACTATTGTGCCATGATATAAGCACTATTTAGGTTCTAGTATATGTGTTTAGAGTATGTATTAGAATATTTCGGGTGAAAACCCATTAGCTTTAGGATTTAAATTTCATAAACCCACTAGGGGTTGGTTTTATCTTTTCATAAACCTATTAGGGGTTGGTTTTATCTTTTCATAAACCCACTAGGGGTTGGATTTATCTATAGAGTCGGTTAGGTTTTTTGTAGTTTTGTGATAAGGCCTGATATTTACCACTATTTTGCCATGATATAAGCTCTATTAGGTTATATTATATGTGTTTAGAGTATGTCTTAGAGTATTTCGGGTGAAAACCCATTAGCTTTAGGATTTAGATTTCATAAACCCACTAGGGTTGATCTTAAATTTTCATAAACCCACTAGGGGTTGGTTTTATTTTTTCATAAACCCACTAGGGGTTGGATTTATCTATAGAGTCGGTTAGAGTTTTTGTATTTTCCTGAAAAGGCCTGATTTTACCACTATTGTGCCATGATATAAGCTCTATTTAGGTTATATTATATGTGTTTAGATTATGTCTTGAGTATTTTGGGTGAAAACCCATTAGCTTTAGGATTTATATTTCATAAACCCACTAGGGGTTGGTTTTATCTTTTCATCAACCCACTAAGGTTTGGTTTTATCTTTTTATAAACCCACTAGGGGTTGGATTTATCTATATAGTCATTTAGGGTTTTTTTAGTTTCGTGATAAGTCCTGATATTTACCACTATTGTGCCCTGATATAAGCTCTATTTAGGTTTTATTATACGTGTTTAGAGTATGTCTTAGTGTTTTTCGGGTGAAAAACCATTAGTTTTAGGATTTAGATTTAATAAAACCCACTAGGGGTTGGTTTTATGTTTTCATAAACCCAATAAGGGTTTGTTTTATCTTTTCATAAACCCACTATCGGTTGGATTTATCTATTGAGTCGGTTAGGGTTTTTGTAGTTTCGTGATAAGGCCTGATATTTACCACCATTGTGCCATGATATAAGCTCTATTTAGGTTATATTATATGTGTTTAGAGTATGTCTTTGAGTATTTCGGGTGAAAACCCATTGGCTTTAGGATTTAGATTTCATAAACCCACTAGGGGTTGGTCTTATCGTTTCATAAACCCACTATGGATTGGTTTCATTTTTTTATAAACCTACTAAGGGTTGGATTTATCTACAGAGTCGGTCAGGGTTTTTGTAGTTTCGTGATAAGGCCTGATATTTACCACTATTGTGCCATGATATAAGCTCTATTTAGGTTTTATTATATGTGTTTAGATTATGTCTTGAGTATTTTGGGTGAAAATCCATTAGCTTTAGGATTTAGATTTCATAAACCCACTAGGGGTTGGTTTTATCTTTTCATAAACTCACTAAGGTTGGTTTTATCTTTTCATAAACCCACTAGTGGTGGGATTTATCTATAAAGTCGGTTAGGTTTTTTGTAGTTTCGTGATAGGGCCTGATATTTACCACTATTGTGCCATGATATAAGCTCTATTAGGTTATATTATATGTGTTTAGAGTATGTCTTAGAGTATTTCAGGTGAAAACCCATTAGCTTTAAGATTTAGATTTCATAAACCCACTAGGGGTTGGTTTTATCTTTTCATAAACCCACTAAGGGTTGTTTTATCTTTTCATAAACCCACTAGGGGTTGGATCTATCTTTAGAGTCGGTTAGCTTTTTTGTAGTTTCGTGATAGGCCCTGATATTTACCACTATTGTGCCATGATATAAGCTCTATTAGGTTATATTATATGTGTTTTGAGTATGTCTTAGAGTATTTCGGGTGAAAACCCATTAGCTTTTGGATTTAGATTTCATAAACCCACTAGAGGTTGGATTTATCTATAGAGTCAGTTAGAGTTTTTGTAATTTCCTGATAAGGCATGATATTTACCAATATTGTGCCATGATATAAGCTCTATTTAGGTTATATTATGTGTGTTTAGATTATGTCTTGAGTATTTTGGGTGAAAACCCATTAACTTTAGGATTTATATTTCATAAACCCACTAGGAGTTGGTTTTATCTTTTCATAAACCCACTAAGGGTTGGTTTTATCTTTTCATAAACCCACTATAGGTTCAATTTATCTATAGATTCGGTTAGGGTTTTTGTAGTTTCGTGATAAGGCCTGATATTTACCACTATTGTGCCATGATATAAGCTCTATTTATGTTCTATTTTATGAGTTTAGATTATGTCTTGAGTATTTTGAGTGAAAACCCATTGGCTTTAGGATTTAGATTTCATAAACTCACTAGGGGTTGGTTTTATCTTTTCATAAACTCACTAAGGTTGGTTTTATCTTTTCATAAACCCACTAGTGGTGGGATTTATCTATAAAGTCGATTAGGTTTTTTGTAGTTTCGTGATAGGGCCTGATATTTACCACTATTGTGCCATGATATAAGCTCTATTAGGTTATATTATATGTGTTTAGAGTATGTCTTAGAGTATTTCGGGTGAAAACCCATTAGCTTTAGGATTTAGATTTCATAAACCCACTAGGGGTTGGTCTTAAATTTTCATAAACCCACTAAGGGTTGGTTTTATCTTTTCATAAACCCACTAGACGTTCAATTTATCTGTAGATTCGGTTAGGGTTTTTGTAGTTTCGTGATAAGGCCTGATATTTAACACTATTGTGCAATGATATAAGCTCTATTTAAGTTATATTATGTGTGTTTAGATTATGTCTTGAGTATTTTGGGTGAAAACCCATTAGCTTTAGGATTTATATTTCATAAACCCACTAGGGGTTGGTTTTATCTTTTCATAAACCCACTACGGGTTCAATTTATCTATAGATTCGGTTAGGGTTTTGTAGTTTCGTGATAAGGCCTGATATTTACCGCTATTGTGCCATGATATAAGCTCTATTTAGGTTATATTATGTGTGTTTAGATTATGTCTTCAGTATTTTGGGTATTTTAGATTAGCTTTAGGATTTATATTTCATAAACGCACTAGGGGTTGGTTTTATCTTTTCATCAACCCACTAAGGTTTGGTTTTATCTTTTTATAAACCCAATAGGGGTTGGATTTATCTATACAGTCAGTTAGGGTTTTTTTAGTTTCGTGATAAGTCCTGATATTTACCACTATTGTGCCATGATATAAGCTTTATTTAGGTTCTATTATATGTGTTTAGAGTATGTTTTATAGTATTTCGGGTGAAAACCCATTAGGTTTAGGATTTAGATTTAATAAAACCCACTAGGGGTTGGTTTTATCTTTTCATAAATCCGCTAAGGGTTGGTTTTATCTTTTCATAAAGCCACTAGGGGTTGGATTTATCTAGTGAGTCGGTTAGGGTTTTTTTAGTTTCGTGATAAGGCCTGATATTTACCACTATTGTACCATGATATAAGTTCTATTTAGGTTCTATTATATGTGTTTAGAGTATGCAATAGAGTATTTCGGGTGAAAACCCATTAGCTTTAGGATTTAGATTTCATAAACCCACTAGGGGTTGGTTTTATCAATTCATAAACCCACTAAGGGTTGGTTTTATCTTTCATAAACCCACTAGGGGTTGGATTTATTTATAAAGTCTGTTAGGGTTTTTGTAGTTTCCTGATTAGCCCTGATATTTACCACTATTGAGCCAAGATGTACGCTCTATTTAGGTTCTATTATATATGTTTAGAGTATGTCTTAGAGTATTTTGGGTGAAAACCCATTAGCTTTAGGATTTAGATTTCATAAACCCACTAGGGGTTGGTTTTATCTTTTCATAAACCCACTAAGAGTTGGATTTATCTTTTCATAAACCCACTAGGAGTTGGATTTATCTATTGTGTCGGTTAGAATTTTTGTAGTCTTCTGAAAAGGCATGATCTTTACCACTATTGTGCAATGATATAAGCTTTATTTTGGTTCTATTATATGTGTTTAAAGTATGTCTTAGAGTATTTCGGGTGAAAACGCATTAGCTATAGGATTTAGATTTCATAAACCCACTAGTGGTTGGTTTTATCTTTTCATAAACCCACTAAGGGTTTGTTTTATCTTTTCATAAACCCACTATTGGTTGGATTTATCTATTGAGTCGGTTAGGGTTTTTGTAGTTTCGTGATAGGGCCTGATATTTACCACTATTGTGCCATGATATAAGCTCTATTAGGTTATATTATATGTGTTTAGAGTATGTCTTAGAGTATTTCAGGTGAAAACCCATTAGCTTTAAGATTTAGATTTCATAAACCCACTAGGGGTTGGTTTTATCTTTTCATAAACCCACTAAGGGTTGTTTTATCTTTTCATAAACCCACTAGGGGTTGGATCTATCTATAGAGTCGGTTAGCTTTTTTGTAGTTTCGTGATAGGCCCTGATATTTACCACTATTGTGCCATGATATAAGCTCTATTAGGTTATATTATATGTGTTTTGAGTATGTCTTAGAGTATTTCGGGTGAAAACCCATTAGCTTTTGGATTTAGATTTCATAAACCCACTAGAGGTTGGATTTATCTATAGAGTCAGTTAGAGTTTTTGTAATTTCCTGATAAGGCATGATATTTACCAATATTGTGCCATGATATAAGCTCTATTTAGGTTATATTATGTGTGTTTAGATTATGTCTTGAGTATTTTGGGTGAAAACCCATTAACTTTAGGATTTATATTTCATAAACCCACTAGGAGTTGGTTTTATCTTTTCATAAACCCACTAAGGGTTGGTTTTATCTTTTCATAAACCCACTATAGGTTCAATTTATCTATAGATTCGGTTAGGGTTTTTGTAGTTTCGTGATAAGGCCTGATATTTAACACTATTGTGCCATGATATAAGCTCTATTTAGGTTATATTATGTGTGTTTAGATTATGTCTTGAGTATTTTGGGTGAAAACCCATTGGCTTTAGGATTTAGATTTCATAAACTCACTAGGGGTTGATTTTATCTTTTCATAAACCCACTAAGGGTTGGTTTTATCTTTTATAAACCCACTAAGGGTTGGTTTTATCTTTCATAAACCCACTAGGTGTTGGTTTTATATTTTCATAAACCCACTAAGGGTTGATTTTATTTTTTTATAAACCCACTAGGGGTTGGATTTATCTATTGAGTCGGTTAGAATTTTTGTAGTTTTCTAAAAAGGCCTGATATTTACGACTATTGTGCCATGATATAAGCTTTATTTTGGTTCTATTATATGTGTTTAGAGTATGTCTTAGAGTATTTCGGGTGAAAACGCATTAGCTTTAGGATTTAGATTTCATAAATGCACTAAGGGTTGGTTTTATCTTTTCATAAACCCACTATACGTTCAATTTATCTATAGATTCGGTTAGGGTTTTTGTAGTTTCGTGATAAGGCCTGATATTTAACACTATTGTGCCATGATATAAGCTCTATTTAGGTTATATTATGTGTGTTTAGATTATGTCTTGAGTATTTTGGGTGAAAACCCATTAGCTTTAGGATTTAGATTTCATAAACCCACTAGGGGTTTGTCTTATCTTTTCATAAACCAACTATGGATTGGTTTTATTTTTTTATAAACCCACTAGGGGTTGGATTTATCTATAGAGTCGGTCAGGGTTTTTGTAGTTTCATGATATGGCCTGATATTTACCACTATTGTGCCATGATATAAGCTCTATTTAGGTTTTATTATATGTGTTTAGATTATGTCTTGAGTATTTTGGGTGAAAATCCATTAGATTTAGGATTTAGATTTCATAAACCCACTAGGGGCTGGTTTTATCTTTTCATCAACTCACTAAGGTTGGTTTTATCTTTTCATAAACCCACTAGTGGTGGGATTTATCTATAAAGTCGGTTAGGTTTTTTGTAGTTTCGTAATAGGGCCTTATATTTACCACTATTGTGCCATGATATAAGCTCTATTAGGTTATATTATATGTGTTTAGAGTATGTCTTAGAGTATTTCGGGTGAAAACCCATTAGCTTTAGGATTTAGATTTCATAAACCCACTAGGGGTTGGTCTTAAATTTTCATAAACCCACTAAGGGTTGGTTTTATCTTTTCATAAACCCACTAGAGGTTCAATTTATCTGTAGATTCGGTTAGGGTTTTTGTAGTTTCGTGATAAGGCCTGATATTTAACACTATTGTGCCATGATATAAGCTCTATTTAGGTTATATTATGTGTGTTTAGATTATGTCTTGAGTATTTTGGGTGAAAACCCATTGGCTTTAGGATTTAGATTTCATAAACTCACTAGGGTTTGATTTTATCTTTTCATAAACCCACTAAGGGTTGGTTTTATCTTTCATAAACCCACTAAGGGTTGGTTTTATCTGTCATAAACCCACTAGGTGTTGGTTTTATATTTTCATAAACCCACTAAGGGGTGATTTTATTTTTTTATAAACCCACTAGGGGTTGGATTTATCTATTGAGTCGGTTAGAATTTTTGTAGTTTTCTAAAAAGGCCTGATATTTACCACTATTGTCCCATGATATAAGCTTTATTTTGGTTCTATTATATGTGTTTAGAGTATGTCTTAGAGTATTTCGGGTGAAAACGCATTAGCTTTAGGATTTAGATTTCATAAATGCACTAGGGGTTGGTTTTATCTTTTCATAAACCCACTAAGGGTTTGTTTTATCTTTTCATAAACCCACTAGGGGTTGGATTTATCTATTGATTCGGTTAGAATTTTTGTATTTTTCGGATAAGGCCTGATATTTACCACTATTGTGCCATGATATAAGCATTATTTAAGTTCTATTATATGTGTTTAGAGTATGTCTTAGAGTATTTCGGGTGAAAACGCATTAGCTTTAGGATTTAGATTTCATAAATGCACTAGGGGTTGGTTTTATCTTTTCATAAACCCACTAAGGGTTTGTTTTATCTTTTCATAAACCCACTAGGGGTTGGATTTATCTATTGATTCTGTTAGAATTTTTGAATTTTTCTGATAAGGCCTGATATTTACCACTATTGTGCCCTGATATAAGCTTTATTTAGGTTTTATTATAGGTGTTTAGAGTATGTATTAGAATATTTCGGGTGAAAACCCATTAGCTTTAGGATTTAGATTTCATAAACCCACTAGGGGTTGGTTTTATCTTTTCATAAACCCACTAAGGGTTGGTTTTATCTTTTCATAAACCCACTAGGGGTTGGATTTTTCTATAGAGTCGGTTAGGGTTTTTGTAGTTTTGTGATAAGGCCTGATATTTACCACCATTGTGCCATGACATAAGCTCTATTTAGGTTCTATTATATGTGTTTAGATTGTGTCTTGAGTTTTGGGTGAAAACCCATTAGCTTTAGGATTTAGATTTCATAAACCCACTAGGGGTTGGTTTTATCATTTCATAAACCCACTAAGGGTTGGTTTTATCTTTTCATAAACCCACTAGGGGTTGGATTTTTCTATAGAGTCGGTTAGGGTTTTTGTAGTTTTGTGATAAGGCATGATATTTACCACTATTGTGCCATGACATAAGCTCTATTTAGGTTCTATTATATATGTTTAGATTGTGTCTTGAGTATTTTGGGTGAAAACCTATTAGCTTTAGGATTTAGATTTCATAAACCCACGATAGGTTGGTTTTATCTTTTCATAAACCCACTAAGGGTTGTGATGTGATCATGGAAAGCACCAAGGAATATGATGTGATCATGGACCAGATTACTAAAGAGGGCAAAGAGATCTTAGACGAGCCCGATGATGCCACAATGCACCAGCAGCCTGGTGATGATGCTCTAGCCATTCCTGAAGGTCCCATGACTCGTTCCAGAGTCAAGAAACTTAAAGAGACTGTTGTAGGATTACTCACTTCACATCCACAGCAAGAAGAAAGTCTTGGACAAGGTTTGATCCGAGATGTCTTGATCACCATTCAAGCCATCTCTACATCAAGCTGAGTTAGTGTCTAGGCAAGACATTTGGTGCGTGCTCTTTTCCTTGCTTTTGGTTTTGTCCCACGAGGTTTTTTGGAGGAAGGTTTTTAACGAGGCCACAACTTGTCTTACACATCACTTAGGCTCTATCTCGGCCCAAGACTAGCAGAAGTATTACATTTTAAGCTTATGTTTATTTTAAACTACAGTTTTTCCTTTTTACTATTTTCAAAACCCTAGAGAGCCTGTTCTCTGGTTTCCTTTATTTAAAGGGTTCTCCTAACCATATTGTACTCAAGCAATCAATAAACTTCGAGTTCTTTTCTCTCTTGACGGCTCTCTCTCTCTCTAGAAAGTGTGTCGAGTTCTTCTGGTGTGTAGTATCCAGAAACCTAAGGGTGTCTAAGTTAATGTGTCATATCCGACTTGTTCATCTATGAGTATCAAGAGATCATCCATCCCTCTTGTGTCACCATTCAATCCATCATCCTTGAAGAGCTTGAGTCCCTGATTCGTTCTTGCAAGGAACTATCCATCCCCATTAACCAAAGAGCATCCTAGGGACACATCAGGTTGGTTTTATCTTTTCATAAACCCACTAGGGGTTGGATTTATCTATTTAGTCGGTTAGGGTTTTTGTAGTTTTCTGATAAAGCCTGATATTTACCACTATTGTGCCATGATATAAGCTCTATTTAGGTTCTAGTATATGTGTTTAGAGTATGTCTTAGAGTATTTCGGGTAAAAACCCATTAGCTTTAGGATTTAGATTTCATAAACCCACTAGGGATTGGTTTTATCTTTTCATAAACCCACTAAGGATTGGCTTTATCTTTCATAAACCCACTAGGGGTTGGATTTATCTATAGAGGTTAGGGTTTTTGTAGTGTCCTTATAAGGCCTGATGTTTACCACTATTGTGCCATGATATACGCTCTATATAGGTCATATTATATGTGTTTAGAGTATGTCTTAGAGTATTTCGGTGAAACCCCATTAGCTTTAGGATTTATATTTCATAAACTAACTAGGGGTTGGTTTTATCTTTTCATATCCCACTAAGGGTTGGTTTTATTTTTTCATAAACCAACTAGGGGTTGGATTTATCTATAGAGTCGGTTAGGGTTTTTGTATTTTCTTGATAAGGCCTGATATTTACCACTATTGTGCCATGATATAAACTCCATTTATGTTCTATTATATATGTTTATATTATATCTTGAGTATTTTGGGTGAAAACCCATTAGCTTTAGGATTTAGATTTCATAAACCCACTAGGGGTTGGTTTTATATTTTCATAAACCCACTAAGGGTTGGTTTTATCTTTTCATTAACCCACTAGGGGTTGGATTTATCTATTGAGTCGGTTAGGGTTTTTGTAGTTTCGTGATAAGGACTGATATTTACCACTATTGTACCATGATATAAGTTCTATTTAGGTTCTATTATATGTGTTTAGAGTATGCCATAGAGTATTTCGGGTGAAAACCCATTAGCTTTAGGATTTAGATTTCATAAACCCACTAGGGGTTGGTTTTATCATTTCATAAACCCACTAAGGGTTGGTTTTATATTTCATAAACCCACTAGGGGTTGGATTTATTTATAAAGTCTGTTAGGGTTTTTGTAGTTTCCTGATTAGCCCTGATATTTACCACTATTGAGCCAAGATGTACGCTCTATTTAGGTTCTATTATATATGTTTAGAGTATGTCTTAGAGTATTTTGGGTGAAAACCCATTAGCTTTAGGATTTAGATTTCATAAACCCACTAGGGGTTGGTTTTATCTTTTCATAAACCCACTAAGAGTTGGATTTATCTTTTCATAAACCCACTAGGAGTTGGATTTATCTATTGTGTCGGTTAGAATTTTTGTAGTCTTCTGAAAAGGCATGATCTTTACCACTATTGTGCCATGATATAAGCTTTATTTTGGTTCTATTATATGTGTTTAAAGTATGTCTTAGAGTATTTCGGGTGAAAACGCATTAGCTTTAGGATTTAGATTTCATAAACCCACTAGGGGTTGGCTTTATCTTTTCATAAACCCACTAAGGGGTTGTTTTATCTTTTCATAAACCCACTAAGGGTTGGATCTATCTATAGAGTCGGTTAGCTTTTTTGTAGTTTCTTGATAGGGCCTGATATTTACCACTATTGTGCCATGATATAAGCTCTATTAGGTTATATTATATGTGTTTTGAGTATGTCTTAGAGTATTTCAGGTGAAAACCCATTAGCTTTAAGATTTAGATTTCATAAACCCACTAGGGGTTGGTTTTATCTTTTCATAAACCCACTAAGGGTTGGTTTTATTTTTTCATAAACCCACTAAGGGTTGGATTTATCTATAGAGTCGGTTAGAGTTTTTGTATTTTCCTAATAAGGAATGATATTTACCAATATTATGCCATGATATAAGCTCTATTTAGGTTATATTATGTGTGTTTAGATTATGTCTTGAGTATTTTGGGTGAAAACTCATTGGCTTTAGGATTTAGATTTCATAAACTCACTAGGGGTTGATTTTATCTTTTCATAAACCCACTAAGGGTTGGTTTTATCTTTCATAAACCCACTAAGGGTTGGTTTTATATTTCATAAACCCACTAGGGGCTGGTTTTATATTTTCATAAACCCACTAAGGGTTGGTTTTATTTTTTTATAAACCCACTAGAGGTTGGATTTATCTATTGAGTCGGTTAGAATTTTTGTAGTTTTCTAAAAAGGCCTGATATTTACCACTATTGTGCCATGATATAAGCTTTATTTTGGTTCTATTATATGTGTTTAGAGTATGTCTTAGAGTATTTCGGGTGAAAACGCATTAGCTTTAGGATTTAGATTTCATAAACCCACTAGGGGTTGGTTTTATCTTTTCATAAACCCACTAAGGGTTGGTTTTATCTTTTCATAAACCCACTAGGGGTTGGATTTATCTATAGAGTCGGTTAGGGTTTTTGTAGTTTCGTGATAAGGCCTGATATTTACCACTATTGTGCCATGATATAAGCTCTATTTCGGTTATATTATGTGTGTTTGGATTATGTCTTGAGTATTTTGGGTGAAAACCCATTAGCTTTCAGATTTATATTTCATAAACCCACTAGGGGTTGGTTTTATCTTTTCATAAACCCACTACGGGTTCAATTTATCTATAGATTCGGTTAGGGTTTTTGTAGTTTCGTGATAAGGCCTGATATTATGTGTGTTTAGATTATGTCTTGAGTATTTTGGGTGAAAACCCATTAGCTTTAGGATTTATATTTCATAAACCCACTAGGGGTTGGTTTTATCTTTTCATCAACCCACTAAGGCTTGATTTTATCTTTTTATAAACCCAATAGGGGTTGGATTTATCTATACAGTCAGTTAGGGTTTTTTTAGTTTCGTGATAAGTCCTGATATTTATCACTATTGTGCCATGATATAAGCTCTATTTAGGTTCTATTATACGTGTTTAGAGTATGTTTTATAGTATTTCGGGTAAAAACCCATTAGCTTTAGGATTTAGATTTCATAAACCCACTAGGGATTGGTTTTATCTTTTCATAAACCCACTAAGGATTGGCTTTATCTTTCATAAACCCACTAGGGGTTGGATTTATCTATAGAGGTTAGGGTTTTTGTAGTGTCCTTATAAGGCCTGATGTTTACCACTATTGTGCCATGATATACGCTCTATATAGGTCATATTATATGTGTTTAGAGTATGTCTTAGAGTATTTCGGTGAAACCCCATTAGCTTTAGGATTTATATTTCATAAACTAACTAGGGGTTGGTTTTATCTTTTCATATCCCACTAAGGGTTGGTTTTATTTTTTCATAAACCAACTAGGGGTTGGATTTATCTATAGAGTCGGTTAGGGTTTTTGTATTTTCTTGATAAGGCATGATATTTACCACTATTGTGCCATGATATAAACTCCATTTATGTTCTATTATATATGTTTATATTATATCTTGAGTATTTTGGGTGAAAACCCATTAGCTTTAGGATTTAGATTTCATAAACCCACTAGGGGTTGGTTTTATATTTTCATAAACCCACTAAGGGTTGGTTTTATCTTTTCATTAACCCACTAGGGGTTGGATTTATCTATTGAGTCGGTTAGGGTTTTTGTAGTTTCGTGATAAGGCCTGATATTTACCACTATTGTACCATGATATAAGTTCTATTTAGGTTCTATTATATGTGTTTAGAGTATGCCATAGAGTATTTCGGGTGAAAACCCATTAGCTTTAGGATTTAGATTTCATAAACCCACTAGGGGTTGGTTTTATCATTTCATTAACCCACTAAGGGTTGGTTTTATATTTCATAAACCCACTAGGGGTTGGATTTATTTATAAAGTCTGTTAGGGTATTTGTAGTTTCCTGATTAGCCCTGATATTTACCACTATTGAGCCAAGATGTACGCTCTATTTAGGTTCTATTATATATGTTTAGAGTATGTCTTAGAGTATTTTGGGTGAAAACCCATTAGCTTTAGGATTTAGATTTCATAAACCCACTAGGGGTTGGTTTTATCTTTTCTTAAACCCACTAAGAGTTTGTTTTATCTTTTCATAAACCCATTAGGGGTTGGATTTATCTATTGAGTCGGTTAGAATTTTTGTATTTTTCTGATAAGGCCTGATTTTACCATTATTGTCCCATGATATAAGCTTTATTTAGGTTCTATTATATGTGTTTAGAGTATGTATTAGAATATTTTGGGTGAAAAACCATTAGCTTTAGGATTTAGATTTCATAAACACACTAGGGGTTGGTTTTATCTTTTCATAAACCTATTAGGGGTAGGTTTTATCTTTTCATAAACCCACTAGGGGTTGGATTTATCTATAGAGTCGGTTAGGTTTTTTGTAGTTTCGTGATAAGGCCTGATATTTACCACTATTGTGCCACGATATAAGCTCTATTAGGTTATATTATATTTGTTTAGAGTATGTCTTAGAGTATTTCGGGTGAAAACCCATTAGCTTTATGATTTAGATTTCATAAACCCACTAGGTGTTGATCTTAAATTTTCATAAACCCACTAGGGGTTGGTTTTATTTTTTCATAAACCCAATAGGGGTTGGATTTATCTATAGAGTCGGTTAGAGTTTTTGTGTGTTCCTGATATGGCCTAATTTTTCCACTATTGTGCCATGATATAAGCTCTATTTTGGTTATATTATGTGTGTTTAGATTATGTCTTGAGTATTTTGGGTGAAAACCCGTTAGCTTTAGCATTTATATTTCATAAACCCAGTAGGGGTTGGTCTTATCTTTTCATAAACCCACTAATGGTTGGTTTTATCTTTTCATAAACCCACTAGGGGTTCAATTTATCTATAGATTCGGTTAGGGTTTTTGTAGTTTCGTGATAAGGCGTGATATTTACCACTATTGTGCCATGATATAAGCTCTATTTAGGTTATATTATATGTGTTTAGATTATGTCTTGAGTATTTTGGGTGAAAACCCATTAGCTTTAGGATTTATATTTCATAAACCCACTATCGGTTGGATTTATCTATTGAGTCGGTTAGGGTTTTTGTAGTTTCGTGATAAGGCCTGATATTTACCACTATTGTGCCATGATATAAGCTCTATTTAGTTTATATTATGTGTGTTTAGATTATATCTTGAGTATTTTGGGTGAAAACCCATTAGCTTTAGGATTTATATTTTATAAACCCACTAGGGGTTGGTTTTATCTTTTCATCAACCCACTAAGGTTTGGTTTTATCTTTTTATAAACCCAATAGGGGTTAGATTTGTCTATACAGTCAGTTAGGGTTTTTTTAGTTTCGTGATAAGTCCTGATATTTACCACTATTTTGCCATGATATAAGCTCTATTTAGGTTCTATTATACGTGTTGAGAGTATGTTTTATAGTATTTCGGGTGAAAACCCGTTAGCTTTAGGATTTATATTTCATAAAACCCACTAGGGGTTGGTTTTATCTTTTCATAAATCCACTAAGGGTTGGTTTTATCTTTTCATAAACCCACTAGGGGTTGGATTTATCTATAGAGTCGGTTAGGGTTTTTGTAGTTTCGTGATAAGGCCTGATATTTACCACTATTGTGCCATGATATAAGTTCTATTTAGGTTCTATTATATTTGTTTAGAGTATGTTTTATAGTATTTCGGTTGAAAACCCATTAGCTTTAGGATTTAGATTTCATAAACCCACTAGGGGTTGGTTTTATATTTTCATAAACCCACTAAGAGTTGGATTTATCTTTTCATAAACCCACTAGGAGTTGGATTTATCTATTGTGTCGGTTAGAATTTTTGAAGTCTTCTGAAAAGGCATGATCTTTACCACTATTGTGCCATGATATAAGCTTTATTTAGGTTCTATTATATGTGTTTAAAGTATGTAGTATTTCGGGTGAAACGCATTAGCTTTAGGATTTAGATTTCATAAACCCACTAAGGGTTGGTTTTATCTTTTCATAAACCCACTAAGGGTTTGTTTTATCTTTTCATAAACCCACTATGGGTTGGATTTATGTATTGAGTCGGTTAGGGTTTTTGTAGTTTCGTGATAGGGCCTGATATTTACCACTATTGTGCCATGATATAAGCTCTATTAGGTTATATTATATCTGTTTAGAGTATGTCTTAGAGTATTTCGGGTGAAAACCCATTAGCTTTAGGATTTAGATTTCATAAACCCACTAGGGGTTGGTCTTAAATTTTCATAAACCCACTAAGGGTTGGTTTTATTCTTTCATAAACCCACTAGGGGTTGGATTTATCTATAGAGTCGGTTAGAGTTTTTGTATTTTCCTGATAAGGCATGATATTTACCAATATTGTGCCTTGATATAAGCTCTATTTAGGTTATATTATGTGTGTTTAGATTATGTCTTGAGTATTTTGGGTGAAAACCCATTAGCTTTAGGATTTATATTTCATAAACCCACTAGGAGGTTGTTTTATCTTTTCATAAACCCACTAAGGGTTGGTTTTATCTTTTCATAAACCCATTAGAGGTTCAATTTATCTATAGATTCGGTAAGGGTTTTTGTAGTTTCGTGATAAGGCCTGATATTTAACACTATTGTGCCATGATATAAGCTCTATTTAGGTTATATTATGTGTGTTTAGATTATGTCTTGAGTATTTTGGGTGAAAACCCATTAGCTTTAGGATTTAGATTTCATAAACCCACTAGGGGTTGGTCTTATCTTTTCATAAACCCACTATGGATTGGTTTTATTTTTTTATAAACCCACTAGGGGTTAGATTTATCTATAGAGTCGGTCAGGGTTTTTGTAGTTTCGTGATAAGGCCTGATATTTACCACTATTGTGCCATGATATATGCTCTATTTAGGTTCTATTATATGTGTTTAGATTATGTCTTGAGTATTTTGGGTGAAAACCCATTAGCTTTAGGATTTAGATTTCATAAACCCACTAGGGGTTGGTTTTATCTTTTCATAAACTCACTAAGGGTTGTTTTATCTTTTCATAAACCCACTAGGGGTTGGATCTATCTATAGGGCCTGATATTTACCACTATTATGCCATGATATAAGCTCTATTAGGTTATATTATATGTGTTTAGAGTATGTCTTAGAGTATTTCGGGTGAAAACCCATTAGCTTTTGGATTTAGATTTCGGTTGGTTTTATCTTTTCATAAAACCACTAGGGGTTGGTTTTATCTTTTCATAAACCCACTAAGGGTTGGTTTTATCTTTTCATAAACCCACTAGGGGTTCAATTTATCTATAGATTCGGTTAGGGTTTTTGTAGTTTCGTGATAAGGCCTGATATTTACCACTATTGTGCCATGATATAAGATCTATTTAGGTTATATTATGTGTGTTTAGATTATGTCTTGAGTATTTTGGGTGAAAACCCATTAGCTTTAGGATTTATATTTCATAAACCTACTAGGGGTTGGTTTTATCTTTTCATCAACCCACTAAGGTTTGGTTTTATCTTTTTATAAACCCACTAGGGGTTGGATTTATCTATATAGTCAGTTAGGGTTTTTTTAGTTTCGTGATAAGTCCTGATATTTACCACTATTGTGCCATGATATAAGCTCTATTTAGGTACTATTATATGTGTTTATAGTATGTCTTAGAGTATTTCGGGTGAAAATGCATTAGCTTTAGGATTTAGATTTCATAAACCCACAAGGGTTTGTTTTAGCTTTTCATAAACCCACTAAGGGTTTGTTTTATCTTTTCATAAACCCACTAGGGGTTGGATTTATCTATTGTGTCGGTTAGAATTTTTGTATTTTTCTGATAAGGTCTGATATTTACCACTATTGTTCCATGATATAAGCTTTATTTAGGTTCTATTATATGTGATTTGAGTATGTATTAGAATATTTCGGGAGAAAAACCATTAGCTTTAGGATTTAGATTTCATAAACCTACTAGGGATTGGTTTTATCTTTTCATAAACCCACTAGGGGTTGGATTTATCTATAGAGTCGGTTAGGTTTTTGGTAGTTTCGTGATAACGCCTGATATTTACTACTATTGTGCCATGATATAAGCTCTATTAGGTTATATTTTATGTGTTTAGAGTATGTCTTAGAGTATTTCGGGTGAAAACCCATTAGCTTTAGGATTTAGATTTCATAAACCCACTAGGGGTTGGTCTTAAATTTTCATAAACCCACTAAGGGTTGTTTTTATTTTTTCATAAACCCAATAGGGGTGGGATTTATCTATAGAGTCGGTTAGAGTTTTTGTATTTTCCTGATAAGGCCTGATATTTACCACTATTGTGCCATGATATAAGCTCTATTTCGGTTATATTATGTGTGTTTGGATTATGTCTTGAGTATTTTGGGTGAAAACCCATTAGCTTTCAGATTTATATTTCATAAACCCACTAGGGGTTGGTTTTATCTTTTCATAAACCCACTACGGGTTCAATTTATCTATAGATTCGGTTAGGGTTTTTGTAGTTTCGTGATAAGGCCTGATATTATGTGTGTTTAGATTATGTCTTGAGTATTTTGGGTGAAAACCCATTAGCTTTAGGATTTATATTTCATAAACCCACTAGGGGTTGGTTTTATCTTTTCATCAACCCACTAAGGCTTGATTTTATCTTTTTATAAACCCAATAGGGGTTGGATTTATCTATACAGTCAGTTAGGGTTTTTTTAGTTTCGTGATAAGTCCTGATATTTATCACTATTGTGCCATGATATAAGCTCTATTTAGGTTCTATTATACGTGTTTAGAGTATGTTTTATAGTATTTCGGGTGAAAACCCATTTGGTTTAGGATTTAGATTTAATAAAACCCACTAGGGGTTGGTTTTATCTTTTCATAAATCCACTAAGGGTTGGTTTTATCTTTTCATAAACCCACTAGGGGTTGGATTTATCTATAGAGTCGGTTAGGGTTTTTGTAGTTTCGTGATAAGGCCTGATATTTACCAGTATTGTGCCATGATATAAGTTCTATTTAGGTTCTATTATATGTGTTTAGAGTATGCCTTAGAGTATTTCGGGTGAAAACCCATTAGCTTTAGGATTTAGATTTCATAAACCCACTAGGGGTTGGTTTTATCATTTCATAAACCCACTAAGGGTTGGTTTTATCTTTCATAAACCCACTAGGGGTTGGATTTATTTATAAAGTCTGTTAGGATTTTTGTAGTTTCATGATTAGCCCTGATATTTACCACTATTGTGCCAAGATATACGCTCTATTTAGGTTCTATTATATGTGTTTAGAGTATGTCGTAGAGTATTTTGGCGAAAACCCATTAGCTTTAGGATTTAGATTTCATAAACCCACTAGGGGTTGGTTTTATCTTTTCATAAACCCACTAAGAGTTGGATTTATCTTTTCATAAACCCACTAGGAGTTGGATTTATCTATTGTGTCGGTTAGAATTTTTGTAGTCTTCTGAAAAGGCATGATCTTTACCACTATTGTGCCATGATATAAGCTTTATTTAGGTTCTATTATATGTGTTTAAAGTATGTCTTAGAGTATTTCAGGTGAAAACGCATTAGATTTAGGATTTAGATTTCAAAAACCCACTAAGGGTTGGTTTTATCTTTTCATAAACCCACTAAGGGTTTGTTTTATCTTTTCATAAACCCACTATGGGTTGGATTTATCTATTGAGTCGGTTAGGGTTTTTGTAGTTTCGTGATAAGGCCTTATATTTACCACTATTGTGCCATGATATAAGCTCTATTTAGGTTATATTATATGTGTTTAGAGTATGTCTTAGAGTATTTCTGGTGAAAACCCATTAGCTTTAGGATTTATATTTCATAAAACCACTATGGGTTGGTCTTATCTTTTCATAAACCCACTATGTATTGGTTTTATTTTTTTATAAACCCACTAGGGGTTGAATTTATCTATAGAGTCGGTCAGGGTTTTTGTAGTTTTGTGATAAGGCCTGATCGTTACCACTATTGTGCCATGATATACGCTCTATTTAGGTTCCATTATATGTGTTTAGAGTATGTCTTAGAGTATTTTGGGTGAAAACCCATTAGCTTTAGGATTTAGATTTCATAAACCCACTAAGGGTTGGTTTTATATTTTCATAAACCCACTAAGGGTTGGTTTTATCATTTCATAAACCCACTAGGGGTTGGATATATCTATTGAGTCGGTTAGTGTTTTTGTATTTTCCTGATAAGGCCTTATATTTACCACTATTGTGCCATGATATAAGCTCTATATAGGTTCTATTATATTTGTTTAGAGTATGCTTTAGAATATTTCGGGTGAAAACGCATTAGCTTTAGGATTTAGATTTCATAAACCCACTAGGGGTTGGTTTTATCTTTTCATAAACCCACTAAGGGTTGGTTTTATCTTTCATAAACCCACTAGGGGTTGGATTTATCTATAGAGTCGGTTAGGGTTTTTGTAGTTTCGTGATAAGGCCTGATATTTACCACTATTGTGCCATGATATAAATTCTATTTAGGTTCTATTATATGTGTTTAGAGTATGCCTTAGAGTATTTCAGGTGAAAACCCATAAGCTTTAGGATTTAGATTTCATAAACCCAGTAGGGGTTGGTTTTATCATTTCATAAACCCACTAAGGGTTGGTTTTATCTTTCATAAACCCACTAGGGGTTGGATTTATTTATAAAGTCTGTTAGGGTTTTTGTAGTTTCCTGATTACCCTGATATTTACCACTATTGTGCCAAGATATACGCTCTATTTAGGTTCCATTATATGTGTTTAGAGTATGTCTTAGAGTATTTTGGGTGAAAACCCATTAGCTTTAGGATTTAGATTTCATAAACCCACTAAGGGTTGGTTTTATATTTTCATAAACCCACTAAGGGTTGGTTTTATCTTTTCATAAACCCACTAGGGGTTGGATATATCTTTTGAGTCGGTTAGAATTTTGGTAGTTTTCTGAAAGGCCTGATATGTACCACTATTGTGACATGATATAAGCTTTATTTAGGTTCTATTATGTGTGTTTATAGAATGTCTTAGAGTATTTCGGGTGAAAACGCATTAGCTTTAGGATTTAGATTTCATAAACCCACTAGGGCTTTGTTTTAGCTTTTCATAAACCCACTAAGGGTTTGTTTTATCTTTTCATAAACCCACTATGGGTTGGATTTATCTATTGAGTCGGTTCGAATTTTTTTATTTTTCTGATAAGGCTTGATATTTACCACTTTTGTGCCATGATATAAGCTTTATTTAGGTTCTATTATATGTGTTTAGAGTATGTATTAGAATATTTCGGGTGAAAACCCATTAGCTTTAGGATTTAGATTTCATAAACCCACTAGGGGTTGGTTTTATCTTTTCTTAAACCCATTAAGGGTTGGTTTTATCTTTTCATAAACCCACTAGGGGTTGGATTTATTTATAGAGTCGTTTAGGTTTTTTGTAATTTCGTGATAAGGCCTGATATTTACCACTATTGTGCCATGATATAAGCTCTATTATGTTATATTATATTTGTTTAGAGTATGTCTTAGAGTATTTCGGGTGAAAACCCATTAGCTTTAGGATTTAGATTTCATAAACCCACTAGGGGTTGGTCTTAAATTTTCATAAACCCACTAAGGGTTGGTTTTATTTTTTCATAAACCCACTAGGGGTTGGATTTATCTATAGAGTCGGTTAGAGTTTTTGTATTTTCCTGATAAGGCCTGATATTTACCACTATTGTGCCATGATATAAGCTCTATTTAGGTTATATTATGTGTGTTTAGATTATGTCTTGAGTATTTTGGGTGAAAACCCATTAGCTTTAGGATTTATATTTCATAAACCCACTAGGGGTTGGTTTTATGTTTTCATAAACCCACTAAGGGTTGGTTTTATCTTTTCATAAACCTACTAGGGGTTCAATTTATCTATAGATTCGGTTAGGGTTTTTGTAGTTTCGTGATAAGGCCTGATATTTACCACTATTGTGCCATGATATAAGCTCTATTTAGGTTATATTATGTGTGTTTAGATTATGTCTTGAGTATTTTGGGTGAAAACCCATTAGCTTTAGGATTTATATTTCATAAACCCACTAGGGGTTGGTTTTATCTTTTCATCAACCCACTAAGGTTTGGTTTTATCTTTCTATAAACCCACTAGGGGTTGGATTTATCTATATAGTCAGTTAGGGTTTTTTTAGTTTCGTGATAAGTCCTGATATTTACCACTATTGTGCCATGATATAAGCTCTATTTAGGTTATATTATACGAGTTTAGAGTATGTCTTAGAGTATTTCGGGTGAAAACCCATTAGGTTTAGGATTTATATTTAATAAAATCCACTAGGGGTTGGTTTTATCTTTTCATAAACCCACTAAGGGTTGGTTTTATCTTTTCATAAACCCACTAGGGGTTGGATTTATCTATAGAGTCGGTTAGGGTTTTTGTAGTTTCGTGATAAGGCCTGATATTTACCACTATTGTGCCATGATATAAGTTCTATTTAGGTTCTATTATATGTGTTTAGAGTATGCCTTAGAGTATTTCGGGTGAAAACCCATTAGCTTTACGATTTAGATTTCATAAACCCAGTAGGGGTTGGTTTTATCATTTCATAAACCCACTAAGGGTTGGTTTTATCTTTCATATACCCACTAGGGGTTGGATTTATTTATAAAGTCTGTTAGGGTTTTTGTAGTTTCCTGATTAGCCCTGATATTTACCACTATTGTGCCAAGATATACACTCTATTTAGGTTCTATTATATGTGTTTAGAGTATGTCTTAGAGTATTTTGGGTGAAAACCCATTAGCTTTAGGATTTAGATTTCATAAACCCACTAGCGGTTGGTTTTATATTTTCATAAACCCACTAAGGATTGGTTTTATCTTTTCATAAACCCACTAGGGTTGGATATATCTATTGAGTCGGTCAGAATTTTTGTAGTTTTCTGAAAGGCCTGATATGTACCACTATTATGACATGATATAAGCTTTATTTAGGTTCTATTATATGTGTTTATAGTATGTCTTAGAGTATTTCGGGTGAAAATGCATTAGCTTTAGGATTTAGATTTCATAAACACACAAGGGTTTGTTTTATCTTTTCATAAACCCACTAAGGGTTTGTTTTATCTTTTCATAAACCCACTAGGGGTTGGATTTATCTATTGTGTCGGTTAGAATTTTTTATTTTTCTGATAAGGCCTGATATTTACCACTATTGTGCCATGATATAAGCTTTATTTAGGTTCTATTATATGTGATTAGAGTATGTATTAGAATATTTCGGGAGAAACCCCATTAGCTTTAGGATTTAGATTTCATAAACCTACTAGGGATTGGTTTTATCTTTTCATAAACCCAATAAGGGCTGGTTTTATCTTTTTATAAACCCACTAGGGGTTGGATATCTATATAGACGGTTAGGTTTTTGGTAGTTTCGTGATAACACCTGATATTTACCACTATTGTGCCATGATATAAGCTCTATTAGGTTATATTTTATGTGTTTAGAGTATGTCTTAGGGTATTTCGGGTGAAAACCCATTAGCTTTAGGATTTAGATTTCATAAACTCACTAGGGGTTGGTCTTAAATTTTCATAAACCCACTAAGGGTTGGTTTTATTTTTTCATAAACCCAATAGGGGTTGGATTTATCTATAGAGTCGGTTAGAGTTTTGGTATTTTCCTGATAAGGCCTGATATTTACCACTATTGTGCCATGATATAAGCTCTATTTAAGTTATATTATGTGTGTTTAGATTATGTCTTGAGTATTTTGGGTGAAAACCAATTAGGTTTCGGATTTATATTTCATAAACCAACTAGGGGTTGGTTTTATCTTTTCATAAACCCACTACGGGTTCAATTTATCTATAGATTCGGTTAGGGTTTTTGTAGTTTCGTGATAAGGCCTGATATTTACCACTATTGTGCCATGATATAAGCTCTATTTAGGTTATATTATGTGTGTTTAGATTATGTCTTGAGTATTTTGGGTGAAAACCCATTAGCTTTGGGATTTATATTTCATAAACCCACTAGGGGTTGGTTTTATCTTTTCATCAACCCACTAAGGTTTGGTTTTATCTTTTTATAAACCCAATAGGGGTTGGATTTATCTATACAATCAGTTAGGGTTTTTTTAGTTTCGTTATAAGTCCTGATATTTACCACTATTGTGCGATGATATAAGCTCTATTTAGGTTCTATTATAAGTGTTTAAAGTATGTTTTATAGTATTTCTGGTGAAAACCCATTAGGATTAGGATTTAGATTTAATAAAACCCACTAGGGGTTGGTTTTATCTTTTCATAAACCCTCTAGGAGTTGGATTTATCTATAGAGTCGGTTAGGGTTTTTGTAGTTTCGTGATAATGCCTGATATTTACCACTATTGTGCCATGATATAAGTTCTATTTAGGTTCTATTATATGTGTTTAGAGTATGCCTTAGAGTATTTCGGGTGAAAACCCATTAGCTTTAGGATTTAGATTTCATAAACCCACTAGGGGTTGGTTTTATAATTTCATAAACCCACTAAGGGTTGGTTTTATCTTTCATAAACCCACTAGGGGTTGGATTTATTTATAAAGTCTGTTAGGGTTTTTGTAGTTTCCTGATTAGCCCTGATATTTACCACTATTGTGCCAAGATATACACTCTATTTAGGTTCTATTATATGTGTTTAGAGTATGTCTTAGAGTATTTTGGGTGAAAACCCATTAGCTTTAGGAATTAGATTTCATAAACCCACTAGGGGTTGGTTTTATCTTTTCATAAACCCACTAAGAGTTGGATTTATCTTTTCATAAACCCACTAGGAGTTGGATTTATCTATTGTGGCGGTTAGAATTTTTGTATTCTTCTGAAAAGGCATGATCTTTACCACTATTGTGCCATGATATAAGCTTTGTTTAGGTTCTATTATATGTGTTTAAAGTATGTCTTAGAGTATTTCGGGTGAAAACGCATTAGCTTTAGGATTTAGATTTCATAAACCCACTAGGGGTTGGTTTTAACTTTTCATAAACCCACTAAGGGTTTGTTTTATCTTTTCATAAACCCACTAGGGGTTGATTTATCTATAGAGTCGGTCAGGGTTTTTGTAGTTTTGTGATAAGGCCTGATATTTACCACTATTGTGCCATGATATACGCTCTATTTAGGTTCTATTATATGTGTTTAGATTATGTCTTGAGTATTTTGGGTGAAAACCCATTAGCTTTAGGATTTAGATTTCATAAACCCACTAGGGGTTGGTTTTATCTTTTCATAAACCCACTAAGGGTTTGTTTTATCTTTTCATAAACCCACTAAGGGTTGGTTTTATCTATAGAGTCGGTTAGTGTTTTTGTAGTTTCCTGATAAGGCCTTATATTTACCACTATTGTGCCATGATATAAGCTCTATATAGGTTCTATTATATTTGTTTAGAGTATGCTTTAGAATATTTCGGGTGAAAACGCATTACCTTTAGGATTTAGATTTCATAAACCCACTAGGGGTTGGTTTTATCATTTCATAAACCCACTATGGATTGGTTTTATTTTTTTATAAACCCACTAGGGGTTGAATTTATCTATTGAGTCGGTCAGGGTTTTTATAGTTTTGTGATAAGGCCTGATAGTTACCACTATTGTGTCATTATATACGCTCTATTTAGGTTCTATTATATGTGTTTAGATTATGTCTTGAGTATTTTGGGTGAAAACCCATTAGCTTTAGGATTTAGATTTCATAAACTCACTAGGGGTTGGTTTTATCTTTTCATAAACCCACTAAGAGTTTGTTTTATCTTTTCATAGACCCACTAAGGGTTGGTTTTATCTATAGAGTCGGTTAGTGTTTTTGTAGTTTCCTGATAAGGCCTTATATTTACCACTATTGTGCCATGATATAAGCTCTATATAGGTTCTATTATATTTGTTAAGAGTATGATTTTGAATATTTCGGGTGAAAACGCATTAGCTTTAGGATTTAGATTTCGTAAACCCAATAGGGGTTGGTTTTATCATTTCATAAACCCACTAAGGGTTGGTTTTATATTTCATAAACCCACTAGGGGTTGGATTTATTTATAAAGTCTGTTAGGGTTTTTGTAGTTTCCTGATTAGCCCTGATATTTACCACTATTGTGCCAAGATATACGCTCTATTTAGGTTCTATTATATGTGTTTAGAGTATGTCTTAGAGTATATTGGGTGAAAACCCATTAGCTTTAGGATTTAGATTTCATAAACCCACTAGGGGTTGGTTTTACCTTTTCATAATCCCACTAAGAGTTGGATTTATCTTTTCATAAACCCACTAGGAGTTGGATTTATCTATTGTGTCGATTAGAATTTTTGTAGTCTTCTGAAAAGGCATGATCTTTACCACTATTGTGCCATGATATAAGCTTTATTTAGGTTCTATTATATGTTTTTAAAGTATGTCTTAGAGTATTTCGGGTGAAAACGCATTAGCTTTAGGATTTAGATTTCATAAACCCACTAGGGGTTGGTTTATCTTTTCATAAACCCACTAAGGGTTTATTTTATCTTTTCATAAACCCACTATGGGTTGGATTTATCTATTGAGTCGGTTAGGGTTTTTGTAGTTTCGTGATAAGGCCTGATATTTACCACTATTGTGCCATGATATAAGCTCTATTTAGGTTATATTATATGTGTTTAGAGTATGTCTTAGAGTATTTCTGGGGAAAACCCATTAGCTTTAGGATTTAGATTTCATAAAACCCCTAGGGGTTGGTCTTATCTTTTCATAAACCCACTATGGATTGGTTTTATTTTTTTATAAACCCACTAGGGGTCGAATTTATCTATAGAGTCGGTCAGGGTTTTTGTAGTTTTGTGATAAGGCCTGATAGTTACCACTATTGGGCCATGATATACGCTCTATTTAGGTTCTATTATATGTGTTTAGATTATGTCTTGAGTATTTTGGGTGAATACCCATTAGCTTTAGAATTTAAATTTCATAAACCCACTAGGGGTTGGTTTTATCTTTTCATAAACCCACTAAGGGTTTGTTTTATCTTTTCATAAACCCACTAAGGGTTGGTTTTATCTATAGAGTCGGTTAGTGTTTTTGTAGTTTCCTGATAAGGCCTTATATTTACCACTATTGTGCCATGATATAAGCTCTATATAGGTTCTATTATATTTGTTTAGAGTATGCTTTAGAATATTTCGGGTGAAAACGCATTAGCTTTAGGATTTAGATTTCATAAACCCACTAGGGGTTGGTTTTATCTTTTCATAAACCCACTAAGGGTTGGTTTTATCTTTTCATAAACCCACTAGGGGTTGGATTTATCTATAGAGTCGGTTAGGGTTTTTGTAGTTTCGTGATAAGGCCTGATATTTACCACTATTGTGCCATGATATAAGTTCTATTTAGGTTCTATTATATGTGTTTAGAGTATGCCTTAGAGTATTTCGGGTGAAAACCCATTAGCTTTAGGATTTAGATTTCATAAACCCACTACGGGTTGGTTTTATCATTTCCTAAACCCACTAAGGGTTGGTTTTATCTTTCATAAACCCACTAGGGGTTGGATTTATTTACAAAGTCTGTTAGGGTTTTTGTAGTTTCCTGATTACCCTGATATTTACCACTATTGTGCCAAGATATACGCTCTATTTAGGTTCTATTATATGTGTTTAGAGTATATCTTAGAGTATTTTGGGTGAAAATCCATTAGCTTTAGGATTTAGATTTCATTAACCCACTAAGGGTTGGTTTTATATGTTCATAAACCCACTAAGGATTGGTTTTATCTTTTCATAAACCCACTAGGGGTTGGATTTATCTATTGAGTCGGTTAGAATTTTTGTAGTTTTCTGAAAGGCCTGATATATACCACTATTGTGACATGATATAAGCTTTATTTAGGTTCTATTATGTGTGTTTATAGTATGTCTTAGAGTATTTCGGGTGAAAACGCATTAGAATTAGGATTTAGATTTCATAAACCCACTGGGGGTTTATTTTAGCTTTTCATAAACCCACTAAGGGTTTGTTTTATCTTTTCATAAACCCACTATGGGTTGGATTTATCTATTGAGTCGGTTAGAATTTTTTTATTTTTCTGATAAGGCTTGATATTTACCACTATTGTGCCATGATATAAATTTTATTTAGGTTCTATTATATGTGTTTAGATTATGTATTAGAATATTTCGGGTGAAAACCCATTGGCTTTAGGATTTAGATTTCATAAACCCACTAGGGGTTGGTTTTATCTTTTCATAAACCCATTAAGGGTTGGTTTTATCTTTTCATAAACCCACTAGGGGTTGGATTTATCTATAGAGTCAGTTAGGTTTTTTGTAGTTTCATGATAAGGCCTGATATTTACCACTATTGTGCCATGATATAAGCTCTATTAGGTTATATTATATGTGTTTAGAGTATGTCTTAGAGTATTTCGGGTGAAAACCCATTACCTTTAGGATTTAGATTTCATAAACCCACTAGGGGTTGGTCTTAAATTTTCATAAACCCACTAAGGGTTGGTTTTATTTTTTCATAAACCCACTAGGGGTTGGATTTATCTATAGAGTCGGTTAGGGTTTTTGTATTTTCCTGATAAGACCTGATATTTACCACTATTGTGCCATGATATAAGCTCTATTTAGGTTATATTATGTGTGTTTAGATTATGTCTTGAGTATTTTGGTTGAAAACCCATTAGCTTTAGGATTTATATTTCATAAACCCACTAGGGGTTGGTTTTATGTTTTCATAAACCCACTAAGGGTTGGTTTTATCTTTTCATAAACCTACTAGGGGTTCAATTTATCTATAGATTCGGTTAGGGTTTTTGTAGTTTCGTGATAAGGCCTGATATTTACCACTATTGTACCATGATATAAGCTCTATTTAGATTATATTATGTGTGTTTAGATTATGTCTTGAGTATTTTGGGTGAAAACCCATTAGCTTTAGGATTTATATTTCATAAACCCACTAGGGGTTGGTTTTATCTTTTCATCAAACCACTAAGGTTTGGTTTTATCTTTTTATAAACCCACTAGGGGTTGGATTTATCTATATAGTCAGTTAGGGTTTTTTTAGTTTCGTGATAAGTCCTGATATTTACCACTATTGTGCCATGATATAAGCTCTATTTAGGTTATATTATACGTGTTTAGAGTATGTCTTATAGTATTTCGGGTGAAAACCCATTAGGTTTAGGATTTATATTTAATAAAATCCACTAGGGGTTGGTTTTATCTTTTCATAAACCCACTAAGGGTTGGTTTTATCTTTTCATAAACCCACTAGGGGTTGGATTTATCTATAGACTCGGTTAGGGTTTTTGTAGTTTCGTGATAAGGCCTGATATTTACCACTATTGTGCCATGATATAAGTTCTATTTAGGTTCTATTATATGTGTTTAGAGTATGCCTTAGAGTATTTTGGGTGAAAACCCATTAGCTTTAGGATTTAAATTTCATAAACCCACTACGGGTTGGTTTTATCATTTCCTAAAAACACTAAGGGTTGGTTTTATCTTTCATAAACCCACTAGGGGTTGGATTTATTTATAAAGTCTGTTAGGGTTTTTGTAGTTTCCTGATTACCCTGATATTTACCACTATTGTGCCAAGATATACGCTCTATTTAGGTTCTATTATATGTGTTTAGAGTATGTCTTAGAGTATTTTGGGTGAAAACCCATTAGCTTTAGGATTTAGATTTCATTAACCCACTAAGGGTTGGTTTTATATGTTCATAAACCCACTAAGGATTGGTTTTATCTTTTCATAAACCCACTAGGGGTTGGATATATCTATTGAGTCGGTTAGAATTTTTGTAGTTTTCTGAAAGGCCTGATATGTACCACTATTGTGACATGATATAAGCTTTATTTAGGTTCTATTATGTGTGTTTATAGTATGTCTTAGAGTATTTCGGGTGAAAACGCATTAGCATTAGGATTTAGATTTCATAAACCCACTAGGGGTTTATTTTAGCTTTTCATAAACCCACTAAGGGTTTGTTTTATCTTTTCATAAACCCACTATGGGTTGGATTTATCTATTGAGTCGGTTAGAAATTTTTTATTTTTCTGATAAGGCTTGATATTTACCACTATTGTGCCATGATATAAATTTTATTTAGGTTCTATTATATGTGTTTAGATTATGTATTAGAATATTTCGGGTGAAAACACATTGGCTTTAGGATTTAGATTTCATAAACCCACTAGGGGTTGGTTTTATCTTTTCATAAACCCATTAAGGGTTGGTTTTATCTTTTCATAAACCCACTAGGGGTTGGATTTATCTATAGAGTCAGTTAGGTTTTTTGTAGTTTCATGATAAGGCCTGATATTTACCACTATTGTGCCATGATATAAGCTCTATTAGTTTATATTATATGTGTTTAGAGTATGTCTTAGAGTATTTCGGGTGAAAACCCATTACCTTTAGGATTTAGATTTCATAAACCCACTAGGGGTTGGTCTTAAATTTTCATAAACCCACTAAGGGTTGGTTTTATTTTTTCATAAACCCACTAGGGGTTGGATTTATCTATAGAGTCGGTTAGGGTTTTTGTATTTTCCTGATAAGACCTGATATTTACCACTATTGTGCCATGATATAAGCTCTATTTAGGTTATATTATGTGTGTTTAGATTATGTCTTGAGTATTTTGGGTGAAAACCCATTAGCTTTAGGATTTATATTTCATAAACCCACTAGGGGTTGGTTTTATGTTTTCATAAACCCACTAAGGGTTGGTTTTATCTTTTCATAAACCTACTAGGGGTTCAATTTATCTATAGATTCGGTTAGGGTTTTTGTAGTTTCGTGATAAGGCCTGATATTTACCACTATTGTGCCATGATATAAGCTCTATTTAGATTATATTATGTGTGTTTAGATTATGTCTTGAGTATTTTGGGTGAAAACCCATTAGCTTTAGGATTTATATTTCATAAACCCACTAGGGGTTGGTTTTATCTTTTCATCAAACCACTAAGGTTTGGTTTTATCTTTTTATAAACCCACTAGGGGTTGGATTTATCTATATAGTCAGTTAGGGTTTTTTAGTTTCGTGATAAGTCCTGATATTTACCACTATTGTGTCATGATATAAGCTCTATTTAGGTTATATTATACGTGTTTAGAGTATGTCTTATAGTATTTCGGGTGAAAACCCATTAGGTTTAGGATTTATATTTAATAAAATCCACTAGGGGTTGGTTTTATCTTTTTATAAACCCACTAAGGGTTGGTTTTATCTTTTCATAAACCCACTAGGGGTTGGATTTATCTATAGAGTCGGTTAGGGTTTTTGTAGTTTCGTGATAAGGGCTGATATTTACCACTATTGTGCCATGATATAAGTTCTATTTAGGTTCTATTATATGTGTTTAGAGTATTCCTTAGAGTATTTCGGGTGAAAACCCATTAGCTTTAGGATTTAGATTTCACAAATCCACTAGGGGTTGGTTTTATCATTTCATAAACCCACTAAGGGTTGGTTTTATCTTTCATAAACCCACTAGGGGTTGGATTTATTTATTAAGTCTGTTAGGGTTTTATTAGTTTCCTGATTAGCCTTGATATTTACCACTATAGTGCCAAGATATACGCTCTATTTAGGTTCTATTATATGTGTTTAGAGTATGTCTTAGAGTATTTTGGGTGAAAACCCATTAGCTTTGGGATTTAGATTTCATAAACCCACTATGGGTTGGTTTTATATTTTCATAAACCCACTAAGGGTTGGTTTTATCTTTTCATAAACCCACTAGGGGTTGGATATATCTATTGAGTCGGTTATAATTTTTGTAGTTTTCTGAATGGCCTGATATGTGCCACTATTGTGACATGATATAAGCTTTATTTAGGTTATATTATATGTGTTTATAGTATGTATTAGAGTATTTCGGGGGAAAATGCATTAGCTTTAGGATTTAGATTTCATAAACCCACTAGGGGTTTGTTTTAGCTTTTCATAAACCCAGTAAGGGTTTGCTTTATCTTTTCATAAACCCACTAGGGGTTGGATTTATCTATTGAGTCGGTTAGAATTTTTTGTATTTTTCTGATAAAGCCTAATATTTACCACTATTGTGCCATGATATAAGCTTTATTTAGGTTCTATTATATGTGTTTAGAGTATGTATTAGAATATTTCAGGTGAAAACCCATTAGCTTTAGGATTTAGATTTCATAAACCCACTAAGGATTGGTTTTATCTTTTCATAAACCCATTAAGGGTTGGTTTTATCTTTTCATAAACCCACTAGGGGTTGGATTTATCTATTGAGTCGGTTAGGTTTTTTGTAGTTTTGTGATAACTCCTGATATTTACCACTATTGTGACATGATATAAGCTCTATTAGGTTATATTATATGTGTTTAGAGTATGTCTTAGAGTATTTCGGGTGAAAACGCATTAGCTTTAGGATTTTGATTTCATAAACCCACTAGGGGTTGGTTTTATCTTTTCATAAACCCACTAAGAGTTGGATTTATCTTTTCATAAACCCACTAGGAGTTGGATTTATCTATTGTGTCGGTTAGAATTTTTGTAGTCTTCTGAAAAGGCCTGATCTTTACCACTATTGTGCCATGATATAAGCTTTATTTAGGTTCTATTATATGTGTTTAAAGTATGTCTTAGAGTATTTAGGGTGAAAACGCATTAGCTTTAGGATTTAGATTTCATAAACCCACTAGGGGTTGGTTTTATCTTTTCATAAACCCACTAAGGGTTTGTTTTATCTTTTCATAAACCCACTATGGGTTGGATTTATCTATTGAGTCGGTTAGGGTTTTTGTAGTTTCATGATAAGGCCTGATATTTACCACTATTGTGCCATGATATAAGCTCTATTTAGGTTATATTATATGTGTTTAGAGTATGTCTTAGAGTAATTTCGGGTGAAAACCCATTAGCTTTAGGATTTAGATTTCATAAACCCACTAGGGGTTGGTCTTATCTTTTCATAAACCCACTATGGATTGGTTTTATTTTTTGATAAACCCACTAGGGGTTGAAGTTATCTATAGAGTCGGTCAGGGTTTTTGTAGTTGTGTGATAAGGCCTGATAGTTACCACTATTGTGCCATGATATACGCTCTATTTAGGTTCTATTATATGTGTTTAGATTATGTCTTGAGTATTTTGGGTGAAAACCCATTAGCTTTAGGATTTAGATTTCATAAACCCACTAGGGGTTGGTTTTATCTTTTCATAAACCCACTAAGGGTTTGTTTTATCTTTTCATAAACCCACTAAGGGTTGGATTTATCTATAGAGTCGGTTAGGGTTTTGGTAGTTTCCTGATAAGGCCTGATATTTACCACTATTGTGCCATGATATAAGCTCTATTTAGGTTCTATTATATGTGTTTAGAGTATGTCTTTAGAATATTTCGGGTGAAAACGCATTAGCTTTAGGATTTAGATTTCATAAACCCACTAGGGGTTGGTTTTATCTATTCATAAACCCACTAAGGGTTGGTTTTATCTTTTCATAAACCCACTAGGGGTTGGATTTATCTATAGAGTCGGTTAGGGTTTTTGTAGTTTCGTGATAAGGCCTGATATTTACCACTATTGTGCCATGATATAAGTTCTATTTAGGTTCTATTATATGTGTTTAGAGTATGCCTTAGAGTATTTCGGGTGAAAACCCATAAGCTTTAGGATTTAAATTTCATAAACCCACTAGGGGTTGGCTTTATCATTTCATAAACCCAATAAGGGTTGATTTTCTCTTTCATAAACCCACTAGGGGTTAGATTTATTTATAAAGTCTGTTAGGGTTTTTGTAGTTTCCTGATTACCCTGATATTTACCACTATTGTGCCAAGATATACGCTCTATTTAGGTTCTATTATATGTGTTTAGAGTATGTCTTAGAGTATTTTGGGTGAAAACCTATTAGCTTTAGGATTAGATTTCATAAACCCACTAAGGGTTGGTTTTATATTTTCATAAACCCACTAAGGGTTGGTTTTATCTTTTTATTAACCCACTAGGGGTTGGATATATCTATTGAGTCGGTTAGAATTTTTGTAGTTTCTGAAAGGCCTGATATGTACCACTATTGTGACCTTATATAAGCTTTATTTAGGTTCTATTATATGTGTTTATAGTATGTCTTTGAGTATTTCGGGTGAAAACGCATTAGTTTAGGATTTAGATTTCATAAACCCACTAGGGGTTTGTTTTAGCTTTTCATAAGCCCACTAAGGGTTTGTTTTATCTTTTCATAAACCCACTATGGGTTGGATTTATCTATTGAGTCGGTTAGAATTTTTTTATTTTTCTGATAAGGCTTGATATTTACCACTATTGTGCCATGATATAAGCTTTATTTAGGATATATTATATGTGTTTAGGGTAAGTATTAGAATATTTCGGGTGAAAACCCATTAGCTTTAGGATTTAGATTTCATAAACCCACTAGGGGTTGGTTTTATCTTTTCATAAACCCACTAAGGGTTGGTTTTATCTTTTCATAAACCCACTAGGGGTTGGATTTATCTATAGAGTCGGTTAGGTTTTTTGTAGTTTCGTGATAAGGCCTGATATTGACCACTATTGTGCCATGATATAAGCTCTATTAGGTTATATTATATGTGTTTAGAGTATGTCTTAGAGTATTTCGGGTGAAAACCCATTAGCTTTAGGATTTAGATTTCATAAACCCACTAGGGGTTGGTCTTAAATTTTCATAAACCCACTAAGGGTTGGTTTTATTTTTTCATAAACCCACTAGGGGTTGGATTTATCTATAGAGTCGATTAGGGTTTTTGTATTTTCCTGATAAGGCCTGATATTTACCACTATTGTGCCATGATATAAGCTATATTTAGGTTATATTATGTGTGTTTAGATTATGTCTTGAGTATTTTGGTGAAAACCCATTAGCTTTAGGATTTATATTTCATAAACCCACTAGGGGTTGGTTTTATGTTTTCATAAACCCACTAAGGGTTGATTTTATTTTTTCATAAACCTACTAGGGGTTCAATTTATCTATAGATTCGGTTAGAGTTTTTGTAGTTTCATGATAAGGCCTGATATTTACCACTATTGTGCCATGATATAAGCTCTATTTAGGTTATATTATGTGTGTTTAGATTATGTCTTGAGTATTTTGGGTGAAAACCCATTAGCTTTAGGATTTATATTTCATAAACCCACTAGGGGTTTGTTTTATCTTTTCATCAACCCACTAAGGTTTGGTTTTATCTTTTTATAAACCCACTAGGGGTTGGATTTATCTATATAGTCAGTTAGGGTTTTTTTAGTTTCGTGATAAGTCCTGATATTTACCACTATTGTGCCATGATATAAGCTCTATTTAGGTTCTATTATACGTGTTTAGAGTATGTCTTAGAGTATTTCGGGTGAAAACCCATTAGGTTTAAGATTTATATTTAATAAAACCCACTAGGGGTTGGTTTTATCTTTGAGAAATACCCTAAGATAGATCTAAAAAAGTTTTTGTCACAAAAATAAACTCTAAAGAAAAAAAATAACAAAAATAACCTTTATAGGGTGGGGTTTTGAGGGTAAATATATGTTTATACCCCTTGGGTTAACTAATCTAGACTTAGGGTTTAGAGTTATGGGTTGGGGTTTTGGGGGTGAGGTTTAAAATTGAAAAAATAAATAAAAAATATTATTTTTTAAAAATAAAAAGGTCTAGTTTGGTCATTTTTGTTTTTGAAGGTTATTTTTGTGACAAAAACTTCAAAAGGTGTTATTTGAGAGATTTGCCCTTTATATTTTCATAAACCCACTAAGGGTTGGTTTTATCTTTTCATAAACCCACTAGGTGTTGGATTTATCTATAGAGTCGGTTAGGGTTTTTGTAGTTTCGTGATAAGGCCTGATATTTACTACTATTGTGCCATGATATAAGTTCTATTTAGGTTCTATTATATGTGTTTAGAGTATGCCTTGGAGTATTTCGGGTGAAAACCCATTAGCTTTAGGATTTAGATTTCATAAACCCACTAGGGGTTGGTTTTATCATTTCATAAACCCACTAAGGGTTGGTTTTATCTTTCATAAACCCACTAGGGGTTGGATTTATTTATAAAGTCTGTTAGGGTTTTATTAGTTTCCTGATTAGCCCTGATATTTACCACTATAGTGCCAAGATATACGCTCTATTTAGGTTCTATTATATGTGTTTAGATTATATCTTGAATATTTTGGGAGAAAAGCCATTAGCTTTAGAATTTAGATTTCATAAACCCACTAGGGGTTGGTTTTATCTTTTCATAAACCCACTAAGGGTTGGTTTTATCTTTCATAAACCCACTAGGGGTTGGATTTATTTATAAAATCTGTTAGGGTTTTTGTAGCTTCCTGATTAGCCATGATATTTACCACTATTGTGCCAAGATATACGCTCTATTTAGGTTATATTATATGTGTTTAGAGTATGTCTTAGAGTATTTTGGGTGAAAACCCATTAGCTTTAGGATTTTGATTTCATAAACCCACTAGGGGTTGGTTTTATCTTTTCATAAACCTACTAAGGATTGGTTTTATCTTTTCATAAACCGACTAGGAGTTGGATTTATCTATTGTGTCGGTTAGAATTTTTGTCCTATATTTACCACTATTGTGCCCATGATATAAGCTTTATTTAGGTTCTATTATATGTGTTTAGAGTATGTCTTAGAATATTTCGGGTGAAAACCCATTAGCTTTAGGATTTAGATTTCATAAACCCAGTAGGGGTTGGTTTTATCTTTTCATAAACGCACAAAGGGTTGGTTTTATCTTTTCATAAACCCACTAGGGGTTGGATTTATCTATAGAGTCGGTTAGGGTTTTTGTATTTCCTTATAAGGCCTGATATTTACCACTATTGTGCCATGATATAAGCTCCATTTAGGTTCTATTATATGTGTTTAGAGTATGTCTTAGAGTATTTCGGGTGAAAACCCATTAGCTTTAGGATTTAGATTTCATAAACCCACTAGGGGTTGGTTTTATATTTTCATAAACCCACTAAGGGTTGGTTTTGTTTCTTCATAAACCCACTAGGGGTTGGATTTATCTATAGAGTCGGTTAGAGTTTTTGTATTTTCCTGATAAGGGCTGATATTTACTACTATTGTGCCATGATATAAGCTCCATTTAGGTTATATTATGTGTGTTTAGATTATGTCTTGAGTATTTTGGGTGAAAACCCATTAGCTTTAGGATTTATATTTCGTAAACCCACTAGGGGTTGGTTTTATCTTTTGATAAACCCACTAAGGGTTAGTTTTATCTTTTCATAAACCCACTACGGGTTCAATTTATCTATAGATTCGGTTAGGGTTTTTGTGGTTTCGTGATAAGGCCTGATATTTACCACTATTGTGCCATGATATAAGCTCTATTTAGGTTATATTATGTGTGTTTAGATGATTTCTTGAGTATTTCGGGTGAAAACCCATTAGCTTTAGGATTTAGATTTCATAAACCCACTAGGGGTTGGTTTTATCTTTTCATCAACCCACTAATGTTTGGTTTTATCTTTTTATAAACCCACTAGTGGTTGGATTTATCTACACAGTCAGTTAGGGTTTTTTTAGTTTCGTAATAAGTCCTGATATTTACCACTATTGTGCCATGATATAAGCTCTATTTAGGTTCTATTATACGTGTTTTGAATATGTCTTAGAGTATTTCGGGTGAAAACGCATTAGCTTTAGGATTTAGATTTCATAAACCCACTAGGGGTTGGTCTTATCTTTTCATAAACCCACTAAGGGTCTATTTTATCTTTTCATAAACCCACTAGGGGTTGGATTTATCTATTGAGTCGGTTAGAGTTTTTGTAGTTTTCTGATAAGGCCTGATATATACCACTGTTGTGCCATGATATAAGCTTTATTTAGGTTTTATTATATGTGCTTAGAATATGCCTTAGAGTATTTCGGGTGAAAACCCATTAGCTTTAGGATTTAGATTTCATAAACCCACTAGGGGTTGGTTTTATCATTTCATAAACCCACTAAGGGTTGGTTTTATCTTTCATAAACCCATTAGGGGTTGGATTTATTTATAAAGTGTGTTAGGGTTTTTGTAGTTTCCTGATTAGCCTTGATATTTACCATTATTGTGCCAAGATATACGCTCTATTTAGGTTCTATTATATGTGTTTAGAGTATGTCTTAGAGTATTTTGGGTGAAAACCCACTAGCTTTAGGATTTAGATTTCATAAACCCACTAGGTGTTGGTTTTATTTTTTCATAAACCCACAAAGGGTTGGTTTTATCTTTTCATAAACCGACTAGGAGTTGGATTTATCTATTGTATCGGTTAGAATTTTTGTAGTCTTCTGAAAAGGCCTGATATTTACCATTATTGTGCCATGATATAAGCTTTATTTAGGTTCTATTATATGTGTTTAAAGTATGTCTTAGAGTATTTCGGGTGAAAACGCATTAGCTTTAGGATTTAGATTTCATAAACCCACTAGGGGTTGGTCTTATCTTTTCATAAACCCACTATGGATTGGTTTTATTTTTTTATAAACCCACTAGGGGTTGGATTTATCAATAGAGTCCGTCATGGTTTTTGTAGTTTCGTGATAAGGCCTGATATTTACCACTATTGTGCCATGATATAAGCTCTATTTAGGTTCTATTATATGTGTTTAGATTATGTCTTGAGTATTTTGGGTGAAAACCCATTAGCTTTAGGATTTAGATTTCATAAACCCACTAGGGGTTGGTTTTATCTTTTCATAAACCCACAAAGGGTTTGTTTTATCTTTTCATAAACCCACTAAGGGTTGGTTTTATCTATAGAGTCGGTTAGTTGTATTGTAGTTTCCTGATAAGGCCTTATATTTACCACAATTGTGCCATGATATAAGCTCTATATAGGTTCTATTATATGTGTTTAGTGTATGCCTTAGAATATTTCGGGTGAAAACGCATTAGCTTTAGGATTTAGATTTCATAAACCCACTAGGGGTTGGTATTATCTTTTCATAAACCCACTAGGGGTTGGATTTATCTACTGAGTCGGCTGGAATTTTTGTAGTTTTCTGATAAGGCCTGATATTTACCACTATTGTGACATGATATAAACTTTATTTAGGTTCTATTATATGTGTTTAGAGTATGTATTAGAATATTTCGGGTGAAAACCCATTAGCTTTAGGATTTAGATTTCATAAACCCACTAGGGGTTGGTTTTATCTTTTCATAAACCCACTAAGGGTTGGTTTTATCTTTTCATAAACCCACTAAGGGTTGGATTTATCTATAGAGTCGGTTAGGGTTTTTGTAGTTTCGTGATAAGGCCTGATTTTTACCACATTTGTGCCATCATATAAGTTATATTTAGGTTCTATTAAAAGTGTTTAGACTATTCCTTAGAGTATTTCGGGTGAAAACCCATTAGCTTTAGGATTTAGATTTCATAAACCCACTAGGGGTTGGTTTTATCTTCTCAAAACCCACTAAGGCTTAGTTTTATATTTCATAATCCCACTACGGGCTGGATTTATCTATAGAGTCGGTTATGGTTTTTGTGATTTCCTGATTAGCCCTGATATTTACCACTATTGTGCCAAGATATACGCTCTATTTAGGTTCTATTATATGTTTTTAGAGTATGTCTTAGAGTATTTCGGGTGAAAACGCATTAGCTTTAGGATTTAAATTTCATAACCCCACTAGGGGTTGGTCTTATCTTTTCATAAACCCACTAAGGGTCTATTTTATCTTTTCATAAACCCACTAGGGGTTGGATTTATTTATTGAGTCGGTTAGAGTTTTTGTAGTTTTCTGATAAGGCCTGATATATACCACTATTGTGCCATGATATAAGCTTTATTTAGGTTTTATTATATGTGCTTAGAGTATGCCTTAGAATATTTCGGGTAAAAACTCATTAGCTTTAGAATTTAGATTTCATAAACCCACTAGGGGTTGGTTTTATCTTTTCATAAACCCACTAAGGGTTGGTTTTATCTTTTCCTAAACCCACTAGGGGTTGGATTTATCTATAGAGTCGGTTAGGGTTTTTGTAGTGTCGTGATAAGGCCTGATATTTACCACTATTGTGCCATGATATAAGCTCTATTTAGGCTATATTATTTGTGTTTAGAGTAGTCTTAGTGTATTTCTTGTGGAAACCCATTAGCTTTAGGATTTAGATGTCATAAAACTACTAGGGGTTGGTCTTATCTTTTCATAAACACACTAAGGGTTGGTTTTATTTTTTCATAAACCCACTAGGGGTTGGATTTATCTATAGGGTCAGTTAGGGTTTTTGTATTTTCTTGATAAGGCCTGATATTTACCACTATTGTGCCATGATATAAGCTCTATTTAGGTTCTATTATATTTGTTTAGAGTATGTCTTAGAGTATTTAGGGTGAAAACAGATTAGCTTTAGGATTTAGATTTCATAAACCCACTAGGGGTTGGTCTTATCTTTTCATAAACCACTATGGGTTGGTTTTATATTTTCAGAAACCCACTAGGGGTTCAATTTATCTATTGAGTCGGTCAGGTTTTTTTTTAGTTTCGTGATAAGGCCTGATATTCACCACTATTGTGCCATGATATAAGTTCTATTTAGGTTATGTCATATGTGTTTAGAGTATGTTTTAGAGTATTTTGGGTGAAAACCCATAAGCTTTAGGATTTAGATTTCATAAACCTACTAGAGGTTGGTCTTATCTTTTCATAAACCCACTAAGGGTTGGTTTTATCTTTTCATAAACCCACTAGGGTTTGGATTTATCTATAGAGTCGGTTTAGGTTTTTGTAGTTTCTTGATAATCCTAATATTTACCACTATTGTGCCATGATATAAGTTGTATTTTGGTTCTATTATATGTGTTTAGAGTATGCCTTAGAGTATTTCGGGTGAAAACCCATTAGCTTTAGGATTTAGATTTCATAAACCCACTAGGGGTTGGTTTTATCTTTTCATAAACCCAATAAGGTTTGGTTTTATTTTTCATAAACCCACTAGGGGTTGGATTTATCTATAGAGTCGGTTAGGCTTTTTGTAGTTTCCTGATTATCCCTGATATTTACCACTATTGTGCCAGGATATACGCTCTATTTAGGTTCTATTATATGTGTTTAGAGTATGTCTTAGAGTATTTCGGGTGAAAACACATTAGCTTTAGGATTTAGATTTCATAAACCCACTAGGGGTTGGTCTTATCTTTTCATAAACCCACTAAGGGTTGGTTTTATCTTTTCATAAACCCACTAGGGGTTGGATTTAGCTATAGAGTCGGTTAGGGTTTTTGTAGTTTCGTGATAAGGGCTGATATTTACCACTATTGTGCCATGATATAAGTTCTATTTAGGTTCTATTATATGTGTTTAGAGTATGCCTTAGAGTATTTCGGGTGAAAACCCATTAGCTTTAGGATTTAGATTTCATAAACCCACTAGGGGTTGGATTTTCCATTGAGTCGGTTAGAATTTTTGTAGTTTTCTGATAAGGCCTGATATTTGCCACTATTTTGATATGATATAAGCTTTATTTAGGTTCTATTATATGTGTTTAGAGTATTTCTTAGAATATTTCGGGTGAAAACCCATTAGCTTTAGGATTTAGATTTCATAAACCCACTAGGGGTTTGTTTTATCTTTTCATAAACCCAGTAAGGGTTGGTTTTATCTTTTCATAAACCCACTAGGGGTTGGATTTATTTATTGAGTTGGTTAGGGTTTTTGTAGTTTCGTGATAAGTCCTGATATTTACCACTATTGTGCAATGATATAATATCTATTTAGGTTATATTATAGGTGTTTAGAGTATGTTTTAGAGTATTTCGGGTGAAAACCCATCAGCTTTAGGATTTAGATTTCATAAATCCACTAGGGGTTAGTATTATCTTTTCATAAACCCACTAAGGGTTAGTTTTATTTTTTCATAAACCCACTAAGGGTCTATTTTATCTTTTCATAAACCCACTAGGGGTTGGATTTATCTATAGAGTCGGTTACGGTTTTTGTAGTTTCGGTGATAAGGCCTGATATTTACCAATATTGTGCCATGATATAAGTTCTATTTAGGTTCTATTAAAAGTGTTTATAGTATGCCTTAGAGTATTTCGGGTGAAAACCCTTTAGATTTAGGATTTAGATTTCATAAACCCACTAGGGTTGATTTTATCTTTTCATAAACCCACTAAGGCTTGGTTTTATCTTTCATAATCCTACTACGGGTTGGATTTATCTATAGAGTCGGTTATGGTTTTTGTGGTTTCCTGATTAGCCCTGATATTTACCACTATTGTGCCAAGATATACGCTCTATTTAGGTTCTATTATATGTGTTTAGAGTATGTCTTAGAGTATTTCGGGTGAAAACACATTAGCTTTAGGATTTAGATTTCATAACCCCACTAGGGGTTGGTCTTATCTTTTCATTAACCCACTAAGGGTCTATTTTATCTTTTGATAAACCCACTAGGGGTTGGATTTATCTATTGAGTCGGTTAGAGTTTTTGTAGTTTTCTGATAAGGCCTGATATATACCACTATTGTGCCATGATATAAGCTTTATTTAGGTTTTATTATATGTGTTTAGAGTATGCCTTTAGGATTTAGATTTCATAAACCCACTAGGGGTTGGTTTTATCTTTTCATAACCCACTAAGGGTCGGTCTTATTTTTTCATAAACCCACTAGGGGTTGGATTTATCTATAGAGTCAGTTAGGGTTTTTGTAGTTTCGTGATAAGGTCTGATATTTACCACTATTGTGCCATGAAATAGGCTCTATTTTGGTTCTATTATATGTGTTTAGAGTATGCCTTAGAGTATTTCTGGTGAAAACCCATTATCTTTAGGATTTAGATTTCACAAACCCACTAGGGGTTGGTCTTATCTTTTCATAAACCCACTAAGGGTTGGTTTTATTTTTTCATAAACCCACTAGGGTTTGGATTTATCTATAGAGTCGGTTAGGGTTTTTGTATTTTCCTGATAAGGCCTGATATTTACCACTATTGTGCCATGATATAAGCTCTATTTAGGTTCTATTATAAGTGTTTAGAGTATGTCTTAGAGTATTTCGGGTGAAAACGCATTAGCTTTAGGATTTAGATTTCATAATCCCACTAGGGGTTGGTGTTATCTTTTCATATACCCACTAAGGGTTGGTTTTATATTTTCATAAACCCACTAGGGGTTTAATTTATCTATAGAGTCGGTCAGGGTTTTTGTAGTTTCGTGATAAGGCCTGATATTTACCACTATTGTGCCATGATATAAGCTCTATTTAGGTTCTATTATATGTGTTTTGAGTATGTCTTAGAGTATTTCAGGTGAAAACCCATTAGCTTTAGGATTTAGATTTCATAAACCCACTAGGGGTTGGTTTTATCTTTTCATAAACCCACTAAGGGTTGGTTTTATCTTTTCATAAACCCACTAGGGTTTGTATTTATCTATAGAGTCGGTTAGGGTTTTTGTAGTTTTGTGATAAGGCCTGATATTTACCACTATTGTGCCATGATATAAGTTCTATTTAGGTTCTATTATATGTTTTTAGAGTATGCCTTAGAGTATTTCGGGTGAAAACTGATGAGGACATTCAACCAGAGCTTGAACCAGACCTAACTGAACCTGATATCCAAGACATGATCAGCAAGATAACTAAGGCAGAGACGGTTCAAGAAGTGCCAGTACCAACCGTATACAAGGGAGCTATAACCCGACAAAGAGCTAAGATACTTCAACATAAGTTTAATGAGAGCATGATACTTGCTTCTGATCTTGAACAGGTTAACACCACTAATGAAGCTACTGATGATAGCACCAAGATGGATGCCGTGAAGATGGGAGAGCCAATCTTGAAGGGTGATGGACCGGATGAACACACCAAAACATCAAGAGGAGATCCCTGGCCACTCATTCCAAACCACAGCCACAACAATCTGATGATCATTGCCATAGAAGACCAACTTGCCTAGCAAGACTCTTGGACTGATCAAGTAACTAGGCCAAGCTCCTTGTGTCTGCTCTTTTCCTTGCTCTTGGTTTTGTCCCAGTGGGTTTTACGGAGGAAGGTTTTTAACGAGGCCACAATCTGCTTCACATAATTCCTAGATGATATTTCGGTTCAAGGTTATGACGAATTATTTCATTTTCTTATATTTCCTTTTTTAAACTATAGTTTTTATTTCTTGACCTAAAGGAGCCTGTTCCTTTAGTCCTATTTATAAGTTTGCACGCCCCCTTTCTTTGGGCAGTCTTGAATAAACAGAAAACCTTTTGTTCGGAAACCTTAGAATTCTCTCTCTAGAATTCGCCCCCCCCATCTCTCTGCCTTGTGAGACCAGTACCTCCACGGCCTAGAGAAACCTTGTGCTGTATCACGAGACCCTCCATTCCTCGTGTGGGGCACTTCAATCCATCAAGTTACTTCTTTCCAGATTCTTTTGGTTGATTAGATCAATCCAAACGAGTCACCTCCTTGTCCAGATCGGCTCCTTCTCTTGTACTAAGGATCATACAGCCTTTGTTAGCTTAGGCTTGTATCAGAAAACCCATTAGCTTTAGGATTTAGATTTCATAAACCCACTAGGGGTTGGTTTTATCTTTTCATAAACCCACTAAGGCTTGGTTTTATCTTTCATAAACCCACTAGGGGTTGGATTTATCTATAGAGTCGGTTAGGGTTTTTGTAGTTTCCTGATAGCCCTGATATTTACCATTATTGTGCCAAGATATACGCTCTATTTAGGTTATATTATATGTGTTTAGAGTATGTCTTAGAGTATTTCGGGTGAAAACGCATTAGCTTTAGGATTTAGATTTCATAAACCCACTAGGGGTTGTTCTTATCTTTTCATAAACCCACTAAGGGTTGGTTTTATCTTTTCATAAACCCACTAAGGGTTGGATTTATCTATAGAGTCGGTTAGGGTTTTTGTAGTTTCCAGATAAGGCCTGATATTTACCACATTTGTGCCATGATATAAGTTCTATTTAGGTTCTATTAAAAGTGTTTAGAGTAGGCCTTAGAGTATTTTGGGTGAAAACCCATTAGCTTTAGGATTTAGATTTCATAAACCCACTAGGGGTTGGTTTTATCTTTTCAAAAACCCACTAAGGCTTGGTTTTATCTTTCATAATCCCACTAGGGCTGGATTTATCTATAGAGTCGGTTATGGTTTTTGTGGTTTCCTGATTAGCCCTGATATTTACCACTATTGTGCCAAGATATACGCTCTATTTAGGTTCTACTATATGTGTTTAGAGTATGTCTTAGAGTATTTCGGGTGAAAACGCATTAGCTTTAGGATTTAGATTTCATAACCCCACTAGGGGTTGGTCTTATCTTTTCATAAACCCACTAAGGGTTTATTTTATCTTTTCATAAACCCACTAGGGGTTGGATTTATCTATTGAGTCGGTTAGAGTTATTGTAGTTTTCTGATAAGGCCTGATATATACCACTATTGTGCCATGATATAAGCTTTATTTAGGTTTTATTATATGTGTTTAGAGTATGCCTTAGAATATTTTGGGTAAAAATTCATTAGCTTTAGGATTTAGATTTCATAAACCCACTAGGGGTTGGTTTTATCTTTTCATAAACCCACTAAGGGTTGGTTTTATCTTTTCCTAAACCCACTAGGGGTTGGATTTATCTATGGAGTCGGTTAGGGTTTTTGTAGTTTCTTGATAAGGCCTGATATTTACCACTATTGTGCCATGATATAAGCTCTATTTAGGTTATATTATATGTGTTTAGAGTAGTCTTAGTGTATTTCTTGTGAAAACCCATTAGCTTTAGGATTTAGATGTCATAAAACTACTAGGGGTTGGTCTTATCTTTTCATAAACCCACTAAGGGTTGGTTTTATTTTTTCATAAACCCACTATGGGTTGGATTTATCTATAGGGTCAGTTAGGGTTTTTGTATTTTCCTGATAAGGCCTGATATTTACCACTATTGTGCCATGATATAAGCTCTATTTAGGTTCTATTATATTTGTTTAGAGTATGTCTTATAGTATTTAGGGTGAAAACACATTAGCTTTAGGATTTATATTTCATAAACCCACTAGGGGTTGGTCTTATCTTTTCATAAACCCACTATGGGTTGGTTTTATATTTTCATAAACCCACTAGGGGTTCAATTTATCTATAAAGTCGGTCAGGTTTTTTTTTAGTTTCGTGATAAGGCATGATATTTACCACTATTGTGCCATGATATAAGTTCTATTTAGGTTCTGTCATATGTGTTTAGAGTATGTCTTATAGTATTTCGGGTGAAAACCCATAAGCTTTAGGATTTAGATTTCATAAACCCACTAGAATTTGGTTTTATCTTTTCATAAACCCACTAAGGTAGGTTTTATCTTTTCATAAACCCACTAGGGTTTGGATTTATCTATAGAGTCGGTTAGGGTTTTTGTAGTTTCTTGATAAGGCTTAATATTTACCACTATTGTGCCACGATATAAGTTCTATTTTGGTTCTATTATCTGTGTTTAGAGTATGCCTTAGAGTATTTCGGATGAAAACCCATTAGCTTTAGGATTTAGATTTCATATACCCACTAGGGGTTGGTTTTATCTTTTCATAAACCCACTAAGTGTTGGTTTTATCTTTCATAAACCCACTAGGGGTTGGATTTATCTATAGAGTCGGTTAGGGTTTTTGTAGTTTCCTGATTATCTCTGATATTTACCATTATTGTGCCAGGATATACGCTCTATTTAGGTTATATTATATGTGTTTATAGTATGTCTTAGAGTATTTCGGGTGAAAACGCATGAGCTTTGGGATTTAGATTTCATAAACCCACTAGGGGTTGGTCTTATCTTTTCATAAACCCACTAAGGGTTGGTTTTATCTTTTCATAAACCCACTAGGGGTTGGATTTATCTATAGAGTCGGTTAGGGTTTTTGTAGTTTCGTGTTAAGGGAAGATATTTACCACTATTGTGCATGATATAAGTTTTATTTAGGTTCTATTATATGTGTTTAGAGTATGCCTTAGAGTATTTCGGCGAAAACCCATTAGCTTTAGGATTTCGATTTCATAAACCCACTAGGGGTTGGATTTTCCATTGAGTCGGTTAGAATTTTTGTAGTTTTCTGATAAGGCATGATATTTACCACTTTTATGATATGATATAAGCTTTATTTAGGTTCTATTACATGTGTTTAGAGTATTTCTTAGAATATTTCGGGTGAAAACCCATTAGCTTTAGGATTTAGATTTCATAAACCCACTAGGGGTTGGTTTTATCTTTTCATAAACCCAGTAAGGGTTGGTTTTATCTTTTCATAAACCCACTAGGGGTTGGATTTGGTTATAGAGTCGGTTAGGGTTTTTGTAGTTTCATGATAAGGCCTGTTATTTACCACTATTGTGCCATGATATAAGATCTATTTAGGTTATATTATAGGTGTTTAGAGTATGTTTTAGAGTATTTTGGATGAAAACTCATTAGCTTTAGGATTTAGATTTCATAAACCCACTAGGGGTCAGTCTTATCTTTTCATAAACCCACTAAGGGTTGTTTTTTTTTTCATAAACCCAATAGAGGTTGGATTTATCTATAGAGTCTGTTAGGGTTTTTGTATTTTCTGGATAAGAACTAATATTTACCACTATTAAGCCATGATATAAGCTCTATTTAGGTTCTATTATATGTATTTAGAGTATGTCTTAGAATATTTCGGGTAAAAACCCATTAGCTTTAGGATTTAGATTTCATAACCCCACTAGGGGTTGGTCTTATCTTCTCATAAACCCACTAAGGGTCTATTTTATCTTTTCATAAACCCACTAGGGGTTGGATTTATCTATAGAGTCGGTTAGGGTTTTTGTAGTTTCGTGATAAGGCCTGATATTTACCACTATTGTGCCACGATATATGTTCTATTTAGAGTCTATTAAAAGTGTTTAGAGTATGCCTTAAAGTATTTCGGGTGAAAACCCATTAGCTTTAGGATTTAGATTTCATAAACCCACTAGGGGTTGGTTTTATCTTTTCATAAACCCACTAAGGCTTGGTTTTATCTTTCATAATCCCACTACGGGTAGGATTTATCTATAGAGTCGGTTATTGTTTTTGTGGTTTCCTGATTAGCCCTGATATTTACCACTATTGTGCCAAGATATACGCTCTATTTAGGTTCTATTATATGTGTTTAGAGTATGTCTTAGAGTATTTCGGGTGAAAACGCATTAGCTTTAGGATTTAGATTTCATAACCCCACTAGGGGTTGGATTTATCTTTAGAGTCGGTTAGGGTTTTTGTAGTTTCGTGATAAGGCCTGATATTTACCACTATTGTGCCGTGATATAAGCTCTATTTAGGTTATATTATATGTGTTTAGAGTAGTCTTAGTGTATTTCTTGTGAAAACCCATTAGCTTTAGGATTTAAATGTCATAAAACTACTAGGAGTTTGTCTTATCTTTTCATAAACCCACTAAGTGTTGGTTTTATTTTTTCATAAACTCACTAAGGGTTGGATTTATCTATAGGGTCAGCTAGGATTTTTGTATTTTCCTGATAGGACCATATATTTACCACTATTGTGCCCTGATATAAGCTCTATTTAAGTTCTATTATATTTGTTCAGAGTATGTCTTAGAGTATTTAGGGTGAAAACGCATTAACTTTAGGATTTATATTTCATAAACCCACTAGGGGTTGGTCTTATCTTTTCATAAACCCACTAAGGGTTGGTTTTATATTTTCATAAAGCCACTAGGGGTTCAATTTATCTATAGAGTCGATCAGGGTTTTTTTTTGTTTCGTGATAAGGCCTGATATTTACGACTATTGTGCCATGATAAAAGCTCTATTTAGGTTCTATTATATGTGTTTAGAATATGCCTTAGAGTATTTCGGGTGAAAACCCATTAGCTTTAGGATTTAGATTTCATAAACCCACTAGAGGTTGGTTTTATCTTTTCATAAACCTACTAAGGGTTGGTTTTATATTTTCATAAACCCACTAGGGTTTGGATTTATCTATAGAGTCGGTTAGGGTTTTTGTAGTTTCTTGATAAGGCCTTGTATTTACCACTATTGTGCCATGATATAAGTTCTATTTTGGTTCTATTATATGTGTTTAGAGTATGCCTTAGAGTATTTATGGTGAAAACCCATTAGCTTTAGGATTTAGATTTCATAAACCCAATAGGGGTTGGTTTTATTTTTGCATAAACCCGCTAAGGGTTGGTTTTATCTTTTCATAAACCCACTAGGGGTTGGATTTATCTATAGAGTCGGTTAGGGTTTTTGTAGTTTTCTGATAAGGCCTGATATTTACCACTATTATGATATGATATAAGCTTTATTTAGGTTCTATTATATGTGTTTAGAGTGTCTTAGAATATTTTGGGTGAAAACCCATTAGCTTTAGGATTTAGATTTCATAAACCCACTAGGGGTTGGTTTTATCTTTTCATAAACCCAGTAAGGATTGGTTTTATCTTTTCATAAACCCACTAGGATTGGATTTATTTATAGAGTCGGTTAGGGTTTTTGTAGTTTCGTGATAAGGCCTGATATTTACCACTATTGTGCCACGATATAAGATCTATTTTGGTTATATTATAGTATGTTTTAGAGTATTTCGGGTGAAAACCCATTAGCTTTAGGATTTAGATTTCATAAACCCACTAGGGGTTAGTCTTATCTTTTCATAAACCCACTAAGGGTTGGTTTTATTTTTTTCATAAACCCAATAGGGGTTGGATTTATCTATAGAGTCGGTTAGGGTTTTTGTATTTTCCTGATAAGCCCTGATATTTACCACTATTGTGCCATGATATAAGCTCTATTTACGTTCTATTATGTGTGTTTAGAGTATGTCTTAGAATATTTCGGGTAAAAACCCATTAGCTTTAGGATTTAGATTTCAGAAACCCACTAGGGTTTGGTCTTATCTTTCCATAAACCCACTAAGGGTTGGTTTTATATTTTCATAAACCCTTTTGGGGTTCAATTTATCTATAGAGTCGGTCAGGGTTTTTTTAGTTTCGTGATAAGGCCCGATATTTACTACTATTGTGCCATGATATAAGCTCTATTTAATTTCTATTATAAGTGTTTAGAGTATGTCCTAGAGTATTTCGGGTGAAAACCCATTAGCTTTAGGATTTAGATTTCATAAACCCACTACGGGTTGGTTTTATCTTTTCATAAACACACTAAGGGTTGGTTTTATCTTTTATAAACCCACTAGGGTTTGGATTTATCTATAGAGTCGGTTAGGGTTTTTCAGTTTCGTGATAAGGCCTAATATTTACCACTATTGTGCCATGATATAAGTTCTATTTAGGTTCTAATATATGTGTTTAGGGTATGCCTTAGAGTATTTCGGGTGAAAACCCATTAGCTTTAGGATTTAGATTTCGTAAACCCACTAGGGGTTGGTTTTATCTTTTCATAAACCCACTAGGGGTTGGTTTTATCTTTCATAAACCCACTAGGGGTTGGATTTATCTATAGAGTCGGTTAGGGTTTTTGTAGTTTCCTGATTAGCCCTGATATTTACCACTATTGTGCCAAGATATACGCTCTATTTAGGTTCTATTATATGTGTTTAGAGTTTGTCTTAGAGTATTTCGGGTGAAAACGCATTAGCTTTAGGATTTAGATTTCATAAACCCACTAGGAGTTTGTCTTATCTTTTCATAAACCCACTAAGTGTTGGTTTTATTTTTTCATAAACCCACTAGGGGTTGGATTTATCTATAGGGTCAGCTAGGATTTTTGTATTTTCCTGATAGTACCATATATTTACCACTATTGTGCCCTGATATAAGCTCTATTTAAGTTCTATTATATTTGTTTAGAGTATGTCTTCGAGTATTTAGGGTGAAAATGCATTAACTTTAGGATTTATATTTCATAAACCCACTAGGGGTTGGTCTTATCTTTTCATAAACCCACTAAGGGTTGGTTTTATATTTTCATAAAGCCACTAGGGGTTCAATTTATCAATAAAGTCGATCAGGTTTTTTTTTTAGTTTCGTGATAAGGCCTGATATTTACGACTATTGTGCCATGATAAAAGCTCTATTTAGGTTCTATTATATGTGTTTAGAGTATGAATTAGAGTATTTCGGGTGAAAACCCATTAGCTTTAGGATTTAGATTTCATAAACCCACTAGAGGTTGGTTTTATCTTTTCATAAACCTACTAAGGGTTGGTTTTATATTTTCATAAACCCACTAGGGTTTGGATTTATCTATAGAGTCGGTTAGGGTTTTTGTAGTTTCTTGATAAGGCCTTGTATTTACCACTATTGTGCCATGATATAAGTTCTATTTTGGTTCTATTATATGTGTTTAGAGTATGCCTTAGAGTATTTATGGTGAAAACCCATTAGCTTTAGGATTTAGATTTCATAAACCCACTAGGGGTTGGTTTTATTTTTGCATAAACCCGCTAAGGGTTGGTTTTATCTTTTCATAAACCCACTAGGGGTTGGATTTATCTATAGAGTCGGTTAGGGTTTTTGTAGTTTTCTGATAAGGCCTGATATTTACCACTATTATGATATGATATAAGCTTTATTTAGGTTCTATTATATGTGTTTAGAGTATGTCTTAGAGTATTTCAGGTGAAAACCCATTAGCTTTAGGATTTAGATTTCATAAACCCACTAGGGGTTGGTTTTATCTTTTCATAAACCCAGTAAGGATTGGTTTTATCTTTTCATAAACCCACTAGGATTGGATTTATTTATAGAGTCGGTTAGGGTTTTTGTAGTTTCGTGATAAGGCCTGATATTTACCACTATTGTGCCACGACATAAGATATATTTAGGTTATATTATAGTATGTTTTAGAGTATTTCGGGTGAAAACCCATTAGCTTTAGGATTTAGATTTCATAAACCCACTAGGGGTTAGTCTTATCTTTTCATAAACCCACTAAGGGTTGGTTTTATTTTTTTCATAAACCCAATAGGGGTTGGATTTATCTATAGAGTCGGTTAGGGTTTTTGTATTTTCCTGATAAGCCCTGATATTTACCACTATTGTGCCATGATATAAGCTCTATTTACGTTCTATTATATGTGTTTAGAGTATGTCTTAGAATATTTCGGGTAAAAACCCATTAGCTTTAGGATTTAGATTTCATAAACCCACTAGGGGTTGGTCTTATCTTTCCATAAACCCACTAAGGGTTGGTTTTATATTTTCATAAACCCTTTTGGGGTTCAATTTATCTATAGAGTCGGTCAGGGTTTTTTTAGTTTCGTGATAAGGCCCGATATTTACTACTATTGTGCCATGATATAAGCTCTATTTAGTTTCTATTATAAGTGTTTAGAGTATGTCCTAGAGTATTTCGGGTGAAAACCCATTTGCTTTAGGATTTAGATTTCATAAACCCACTAGGGGTTGGTTTTATCTTTTCATAAACACACTAAGGGTTGGTTTTATCTTTTCATAAACCCACTAGGGTTTGGATTTATCTATAGAGTCGGTTAGGGTTTTTGTAGTTTCGTGATAAGGCCTAATATTTACCACTATTGTGCCATGATATAAGTTCTATTTAGGTTCTAATATATGTGTTTAGAGTATGCCTTAGAGTATTTCGGGTGAAAACCCATTAGCTTTAGGATTTAGATTTCGTAAACCCACTAGGGGTTGGTTTTATCTTTTCATAAACCCACTAAGGGTTGGTTTTATCTTTCATAAACCCACTAGGGGTTGGATTTATCTATAGAGTCGGTTAGGGTTTTTGTAGTTTCCTGATTAGCCCTGATATTTACCACTATTGTGCCAAGATATACGCTCTATTTAGGTTCTATTATATGTGTTTAGAGTATGTCTTAGAATATTTCAGGTGAAAACCCACTAGCTTTAGGATTTAGATTTCATAAATCCACTAGGGGTTGGTTTTATCTTTTCATAAACCCAGTAAGGGTTGGTTTTATCTTTTCATAAACCCACTAGGGTTGGATTTATCTATAGACTCAGTTAGGGTTTTTGTAGTTTCATGATAAGGCCTGATATTTACCACTATTGTGCCATGATATAAGTTTTATTTAGGTTATATTATAGGTGGTTAGAGTATGTTTTAGAGTATTTCGGGTGAAAACCCATTACTTTAGGATTTAGATTTCATAAACCCACTAGGGGTTAGTCTTATCTTTTCATAAACCCACTAAGGGTTGGTTTTATTTTTTCATAAACCCACTAGGGATTAGATTTTTCTATTGAATCGGTTAGGGTTTTTGTATTTCCTAATAAGGCCTGATATTTACCACTATTGTGACATGATATAAGCTCTATTTAGGTTCAAATATATGTGTTTAGAGTATGTCTTAGATTATTTCTTGCGAAAACGCATTAGCTTTAGGATTTAGATTTCATAAACCCACTAGGGGTTGGTTTTATCTTTTCATAAACCCACTAAGGGTTGGTTTTATCTTTTTAAAAACCCACTAGGGGTTTAATTTATCTATAGAGTCGGTCAGGGTTTTTGTAGTTTCGTGATAAGACCTGATATTTACCACTATTGTGCCTTGATATAAGCTCTATTTAGGTTCTATTATATGTGTTTAGATTATGTCTTTAGTATTTTGGGTGAAAACCCATTAGCTTTAGGATTTAGATTTCATAAATCCACTAGGGACTTGTTTTATCTTTTCATAAACCCACTAAGGGTTGGTTTTATTTTTTCAGAAACCCACTAGGAGTTGGATTTATCTATAGAGTTGGTTAGAGTTTTTGTAGTTTCGTGATAAGGCCTGATATCTACCACAATTGTGCCATGATCAAGCTCTATTTAGGTTCTATTATATGTGTTTAGAGTATGTCTTAGAATATTTTGGGTAAAAACCCATTAGCTTTATGATTTAGATTTCATAACCCCACTAGGGGTTGGTCTTATCTTTTCATAAACCCACTAAGGGTCTATTTTATCTTTTCATAAACCCACTAGGGGTTGAATTTATCTATAGAGTCGGTTAGGGTTTTTGTAGTTTCGTGATAAGGCCTGATATTTACCACTATTGTGCCATGATATATGTTCTATTTAGAGTCTATTAAAAGTGTTTAGAGTATGCCTTAAAGTATTTTGGGTGAAAACCCATTAGCTTTAGGATTAAGATTTCATAAACCCACTAGGGGTTGGTTTTATCTTTTCATAAACCCACTAAGGCTTGGTTTTATCTTTCATAATCCCACTACGGGTTGGATTTATCTATAGAGTCGGTTATGGTTTTTGTGGTTTCCTGATTAGCCCTGATATTTACCACTACTGTGCCAAGATATACGCTCTATTTAGGTTCTATTATATATGTTTAGAGTATGTCTTAGAGTATTTCGGGTGAAAACGCATTAGCTTTAGGATTTAGATTTCATAACCCCACTAGGGGTTGGTCTAATCTTTTCATTAACCCACTGAGGGTCTATTTTATCTTTTGATAAACCCACTAGGGGTTGGATTTATCTATTGAGTCGGTTAGAGTTTTTGTAGTTTTCTGATCAGGCCTGATATATACCACTATTGTGCCATGATATAAGCTTTATTTAGGTTTTATTATATGTGTTTAAAGTATGCCTTAGAATATTTCGGGTAAAAACCCATTAGCTTTAGGATTTAGATTTCATAAACCCACTAGGGGTTGGTTTTATCTTTTCATAAACCCTCTAAGGGTTGGTTTTATCTTTTCATAAACCCACTAAGGGTTGGTTTTATCTTTTCCTAAACCCACTAGGGGTTGGATTTATCTATAGAGTCGGTTAGGGTTTTTGTAGTTTCGTGATAAGGCCTGATATTTACCACTATTGTGCCGTGATATAAGCTCTATTTAGGTTATATTATATGTGTTTAGAGTAGTCTTAGTGTATTCCTTGTAAAAACTCATTAGCTTTAGGATTTAAATGTCATAAAACTACTAGGAGTTTGTCTTATCTTTTCGTAAACCCACTAAGTGTTGGTTTTATTTTTTCATAAACCCACTACGGGTTGGATTTATCTATAGGGTCAGCTAGGGTTTTTGTATTTTCCTGATAAGACCATATATTTACCACTATTGTGCCATGATATAAGCTCTATTTAAGTTCTATTATATTTGTTTAGAGTATGTCTTACAGTATTTAGGGTGAAAACCCATTAGCTTTAGGATTTATATTTCATAAACCCACTAGGGGTTGGTCTTATCTTTCCATAAACCCACTAAGGGTTGGTTTTATATTTTCATAAACCCACTAGGGGTTCAATTTATCTATAGAGTCGGTCAGCGTTTTTTTAAGTTTCGTGATAAGGCCCGATATTTACTACTATTGTGCCATGATATAAGCTCTATTTAGTTTCTATTATAAGTGTTTAGAGTATGTCCTAGAGTATTTCGGGTGAAAACCCATTAGCTTTAGGATTTAGATTTCATAAACCCACAAGGGGTTGGTTTTATCTTTTCATAAACACACTAAGGGTTGGTTTTCTCTTTTCATAAACCCACTAGGGTTTTGATTTATCTATAGAGTCGGTTAGGGTTTTTGTAGTTTCGTGATAAGGCCTAATATTTACCACTATTGTGCCATGATATAAGTTCTATTTATGTTCTAATATATGTGTTTAGAGTATACCTTAGAGTATTTCGGGTGAAAACCCATTAGCTTTAGTATTTAGATTTCATAAACCCACTAGGGGTTGGTTTTATCTTTTCATAAACCCACTAAGGCTTGGTTTTATCTTTCATAATCCCACTACGGGTTGGATTTATCTATAGAGTCGGTTATGGTTTTTGTGGTTTCCTGATTAGCCCTGACATTTACCACTATTGTGCCAAGATATACGCTCTATTTAGGTTCTATTATATGTGTTTAGAGTATGTCTTAGAATATTTCGGGTGAAAGCCCATTAGCTTTAGGATTTAGATTTCATAAACCCACTAGGGGTTAGTCTTATCTTTTCATAAACCCACTAAGGGTTGGTTTTATTTTTTCATAAACCCACTAGGGGTTATATTTATCTATAGAATCGGTTAGGGTTTTTGTATTTTCCTGATAAGGCCTGATATTTACCACTATTGTGCCATGATATAAGCTCTACTTAGGTTCTATTATAAGTGTTTAGAGTATGTCTTAGATTATTTCGTGTGAAAACGCATTAGCTTTAGGATTTAGATTTCATAAACGCACAAGGAGTTGGTTTTACCTTTTCATAAACCCACTAAGGGTTGGTTTTATGTTTTCAAAAACCCACTAGGGGTTCAATTTATCTATAGAGTCGGTCAGGGTTTTTGTAGTTTCGTGATAAGACCTGATATTTACCACTATTGTGCCTTTATATAAGCTCTATTTAGGTTCTATTATATGTGTTTAGATTATGTCTTTAGTATTTTGGGTGAAAAACCATTAGCTTTAGGATTTAGATTTCATAAATCCACTAGGGACTTGTTTTATCTTTTCATAAACCCACTAACGGTTGGTTTTATATTTTCAGAAACCCACTAGGAGTTGGATATATCTATAGAGTCGGTTAGGGTTTTTGTAGTTTCGTGATAAGGCCTGATATTTACCACTATTGTGCCATGATCTAAGCTCTATTTAGGTTCTATTATATGTGTTTAGATTATGTCTTGAGTATTTCGGGTGAAAACCCATTAGCTTTAGGATTTTGATTTCATAAATCCACTAGGGACTTGTTTTATCTTTTCATAAACACACTAAGGGTTGGTTTTATAGTTTCAGAAACCCACTAGGGGTTGGATTTATCTATAGAGTCGGTTAGGGTTTTTGTAGTTTCGTGATAAGGCCTGATATTTACCACTATTGTGCCATGATATAAGCTCTACATAGGTTTTTTATATGTGTTTAGAGTATGTCTTAGAATATTTCGGGTGAAAACTCATTAGCTTTAGGATTAAGATTTCATAAACCCACTAGGGGTTGGTTTTATCTTTTCATAAACCCACTAAGGGTTGGTTTTATCTTTTCATAAACCCACTAGGGGTTGGATTTATCAATAGAATCGGTTTGGATTTTTGTAGTTTCCTGGTAAGGCCTGATATTTACCACTATTGTGCCATGATATAAGCTCTATTAAAGGTTTTATTATATGTGTTTAGAGTATGTCTTAAAGTATTTCGGGTGAAAACCCATTAGCTTTAGGATTTAGTTTTCATAAACCCACTAGGGGTTGGTTTTATCTTTTCATAAACCCAAAAAGGGTTGGTTTTATCTTTTCATAAACCCACTAGGGGTTGGATTTATCTATAGAGTTGGTTAGGGTTTTTGTAGTTTCGTGGTAAGGCCTGATATTTACCACTATTGTGCCATGATATAAGCTCTATTTAGGTTCTATTATATGTGTTTAGATTATGTCTTGAGTATTTCGGGTGAAAACCCATTAGCTTTAGGATTTTGATTTCATAAACTCACTTGGGGTTGGTTTTATCTTTTCATAAACCCACTAAGGGTTGGTTTTATCTTTTCATAAACCCACTAGGGGTTGGATTTATCTATAGAGTCGGTTAGGGTTTTTGTAGTTTCGTGATAAGGCCTGATATTTACCACTATTGTGCCATGATATAAGCTCTATTTAGGTTCTATTATATTTTAGAGTATGTCTTAGAGTATTTTGGGTGAAAACCCATTAGCTTTAGGATTTAGATTTCATAAACCCACTAGGGGTTTGTTTTATCTTTTCATAAACCCACTAGGTTTTGGATTTATCTATAGAGTTGATTAGGGTTTTTCATAGTTTCTTGATAAGGCCTGATATATACCATTATTATGCCATGATATAAGCTCTATTTAGGTTCTATTATATGTGTTTAGAGTACGTCTTAGAGTATTTCGGGTGAAAACCCATTTGCTTTAGGATTTAGATTTCATAAACCCACTAGGGGTTGGTTTTATCTTTTCATAAACTCACTAAGGGTTTGTTTTATCTTTCATAAACCCACTAGGTGTTGGATTTATCTATAGTGTTGGTTAGGGTTTTTGTAGTCTCCTGATATGGTCTGATATATACCATTATTGTGCCATGATATAAGCTTTATTTAGGTTCTATTATATGTGTTTAGAGTACGTCTTAGAGTATTTCGGGTGAAAACCCATTAGCTTTAGGATTTAGATTTCATAAACCCACTAGGGGTTGGTTTTATCTTTTCATAAACCCACTAAGGGTTGGTTTTATCTTTTCATAAACCCTTGGTTTTATCTTTTCATAAACCCACTAGGGGTTGGTTTTACCTTTTCATAAACCCACTAGGGGTTCGATTTATCTATAGATTCGGTTAGGGTTTTTGTAGTTTCGTGATAAGGCCTGATATTTACCACAATTGTGCCATGATATAAGCTCTATTTAGGTTCTACTATATTTTTAGAGTATGTCTTAGAGTATTTCGGGTGAAAACCCATTAGCTTTAGGATTTAGATTTCATAAACCCACTAGGAGTTGGTTTTATCTTTTTATAAACCCGCTAGGGGTTGGATTTATCTATAGAGTCGGTTAGGGTTTTTGTATTTTCGTGATAAGGCCTGATATTTACCACTATTGTCCATGATATAAGCTCTATTTAGGTTCTATTATATGTGTTTAGAGTACGTCTTAGAGTATTTTGGGTGAAAACCCATTAGCTTTAGGATTTAGATTTCATAACCCATTAGGGGTTTGTTTTATCTTTTCAAAAACCCACTAGGGTTTGGATTTATCTATAGAGTTGGTTAGGGTTTCTTGTAGTTTCTTGATAAGGCCTGATATATACCATTATTGTGCCATGATATAAGCTCTATTTAGGTTCTATTATATGTGTTTAGAGTACGTCTTAGAGTATTTCGGGTGAAAACCCATTTGCTTTAGGATTTAGATTTCATAAATCCACTAGGGGTTGGTTTTATCTTTTCATAAACCCACTAAGGGTTGGTTTTATCTTTCATAAACCCACTAGGTGTTGGATTTATCTATAGTGTCGGTTAGGGTTTTAGTAGTTTCCTGATAAGGCCTGGTATTTACCACTATTGTGCCATGATGCAGGCTCTATTTAAGCTATATTATATGTGTTTACAATATGTCTTTGAGTATTTCGGGTGAAAACCCACTAGCTTTAGGATTTAGATTTCATAAACCCACTAGGGGTTGGTTTTGTCTTTTCGTAAACCCACTAAGGGTTGGTTTTATCTTTTCATAAACCTACTAGGGGTTGGATTTATTTATCGAGTCGGTTAGAGATTTTGTAAATTTCTGATAAGGCCTGATATTTACCACTATTGTTCCATGATATAAGCTCTATTTAGGTTCTATTATATGTGTTTAGAGTATGTCTTAGAGTATTTCGGGTTAAAACACATTAGCTTTAGGATTTAGATTTCATAAACCCACTAGTGGTTGGTTTTATCTTTTCATAAACCCACTAAGGGTTGGTTTTATATTTTCATAAATCCACTAGGGGTTAGATTTATCTATAGAGTCGGTTAGGGTTTTTGTATTTTCATAATAAGGCCTGATATTTACAACTATTGTGCCATGATATAAGCTCAATTTAGGTTATATTATATGTGTATAGAGTATGTCTTAGAGTGTTTTTGGTGAAAACCCATTAGCTTTAGGATTTAGATTTCATAACCCCACTAGGGGTTGGTTTTATCTTATCATAAACCCACTAAGGGTTGGTTTTATCTTTTCATAAACCCACTAGGGGTTGGATTTATTTGTCGAGTCGGTTAGAGCTTTTGTAAATTTCTGATAAGACCTGATATTTACCACTATTGTGCCATGATATAAACGCTATTTAGGTTCTATTATACGTGTTTAGAGTATGTATTAGAGTATTTCGGGTGAAAACCCATTAGCTTTAGGATTTAGATTTCATAAACCCACTAGGGGTAAGTCTTATCTTTTCATAAACCCACGGGTTGGTTTTATCTTTTCATAAACCGACTAGGGGTTGGATTTATCTATAGAGGTAGTTAGGGTTTCTGATGTTTCGTGATAAGGCCTGATATTTACCACTATTGTGCATTGATATAAGTTCTATTTAGGTTCTATTATATGTGTTTAGAGTATGTTTTAGAGTATTTCGGGTGAAAACCCATTTGCTTTAGGATTTAGATTTCATAAACCCATTAGGGTTTGGTTTTATCTTTTCATAAACCCACAAAGGGCTGGTTTTATCTTTTCATAAACCCACTAGGGTTGGATTTATTTATCGAGTCCCTTAGAGTTTTTGTAATTTTCTAATAAGGCCTGATATTTACCACTATTGTGCCATGATATAAGCTCTATTTAGGTTCTATTATATGTGTTTAGAGTATGTCTTAGAGTATTTCGGGTGAAAACCCATTAGTTTTAGGATTTAGATTTCATAAACCGACTAGTGGTTGGTTTTATCTTTTCATAAAGCCACTAAGGGTTGGTTTTATCTTTTCATAAACCCACTAGGGGTTGGATTTATCTATAGATTCGCTTAGGGTTATTGTAGTTTCATAATAAGGCCTGATATTTACCACTATTGTGCCATGATATAAGCTCTATTTAGGTTATATTATATGTGTACAGAGTATGTCTTAGAGTGTTTTTGGTGAAAACCCTTTAGCTTTAGGATTTAGATTTCATAACCCCACTAGGGGTTGGTTTTATCTTTTCATAAACCCACGGGTTGGTTTTATCTTTTCATAAGCCCACTAGGGGTTGGATTTATCTATAGAGTCGGTTAGGGTTTTTGTATTTTCCTGATAAGGCCTGATATTTACCACTATTGTCCCATGATATAAGCTCTATTTAGGTTCTATTATATGTGTTTAGAATATGGCTTAGATTATTTTGGGTGAAAACCCATTAGCTTTGGGATTTAGAATTCATAAACCCACTAGGGTTGGTTTTATCTTTTCATAAACCTACTAAGAGTTGGTTTTATCTTTTCATAAACCCACTAGGAGTTGGTTTTATCTTTTCATAAGCCCACTAGGGGTTGGATTTATCTATAGAGTCGGTCAGGGTTTTTGTAGTTTCGTGATAAGGCCTGATATTTACCATTATTGTGCCATTATATAAGCTCTATTTAGGTTCTACTATATGTGTTTAGATTATGTCTTGAGTATATCGGGTGAAAACCCATTAGCTTTAGGATTTAGATTTCATAAACTCAACTGGGGTTGGTTTTATCTTTTCATAAACCCACTAAGGGTTGGTTTAATCTTTTCATAAACCCACTAGGGTTTGGATTTATCTATATAGTTGGTTAGGGTTATTGTAGTTTCACGATAAGGCCTGATATATATCATTATTGTGCCATGATATTATCTCTATTTAGGTTCTATTATATGTGTATAGAGTACGTCTTAGAGTATTTCGGGTAAAAACCCATTAGCTTAAGGATTTAGATTTCATAAACCCACTAAGGGTTGGTTTTATCTTTTCATAAACCCATTAGGGGTTCGATTTATCTATAGAGTCGGTCACGGTTTTTGTAGTTTCGTGATAAGCCCTGATATTTACCACTATTTTGCCATGATTTAAGCTCTATTTAGGTTCTATTATATGTGTTTAGATTATGTCTTGAGTATTTCGGGTGAAAACCCATTAGCTTTAGGATTTAGATTTCATAAACTCACTAGGGCTTGGTTTTATCTTTTCATAAACCCATTAAGGGTTGGTTTTATATTTTTATAAACCCACTAGGGGTTGGATTTATCTATAGAGTCGGTTAGGGTTTTTGTAGTTTCATGATAAGACCTGATATTTACCACTATTGTGCCATGATATAAGCTCTATTTTGGTTCTATTATATGTGTTTAGAGTATGTCTTAGAGTATTTCGGGTGAAAACCCATTAGCTTTAGGATTAAGATTTCATAAACCCACTAGGTTTGTTTTATCTTTTCATAAACCCACTAGGGTTTGGATTTATCTATAGATTTGGTTAGGGTTTTTGTAGTTTCGTGATAAGGCCTGATATATACCATTATTGTGCCATGATATAAGCTCTATTTAGGTTCTATTATATGTGTTTAGAGTACGTCTTAGAGTATTTCGGGTGAAAACCCATTTGCTTTAGGATTTAGATTTCATAAACCCACTAGAGGTTGGTTTTATCTATTCATAAACCCACTAAAGGGTGGGTTTTATCTTTTCATAAACCCACTAAGGGTTGGTTTTATCTTTCATAAACCCACTAGGTGTTGGATTTATCTATAGAGTCGGTTAGGGTTTTTGTAGTTTCCTGATAAGGCCTGATATATACCATTATTGTGCCATGATATAAGCTTTATTTATGTTCTATTATATGTGTTTAGAGTACGTCTTAGAGTATTTCGGGTGAAAACCCATTAGCTTTAGGATTTAGATTTCATAAACCCACTAGGGGTTGGTTTTATCTTTTTATAAACCCACTAAGGATTAGTTTTATCTTTCATAAACCCACTAGGGGTTGGATTTATCTATAGAGTCGGTTAGGGTTTTTGTAGCTTCCTGATAAGGCCTGATATTTACCACTATTGTGCCATGATATAAGCTCTACATAGGTTTTTTATATGTGTTTAGAGTATGTCTTAGAATATTTCGGGTGAAAACTCATTAGCTTTAGGATTAAGATTTCATAAACCCACTAGGGGTTGGTTTTATCTTTTCATAAACCCACTAAGGGTTGGTTTTATCTTTTCATAAACCCACTAGGGGTTGGATTTATCAATAGAATCAGTTTGGATTTTTGTAGTTTCCTGGTAAGGCCTGATATTTACCACTATTGTGCCATGATATAAGCTCTATTAAAGGTTTTATTATATGTGTTTAGAGTATGTCTTAAAGTATTTCGGGTGAAAACCCATTAGCTTTAGGATTTAGTTTTCATAAACCCACTAGGGGTTGGTTTTATCTTTTCATAAACCCAAAAAGGGTTGGTTTTATCTTTTCATAAACCCACTAGGGGTTGGATTTATCTATAGAGTTGGTTAGGGTTTTTGTAGTTTCGTGGTAAGGCCTGATATTTACCACTATTGTACCATGATATAAGCTCTATTTAGGTTCTATTATATGTGTTTAGATTATGTCTTGAGTATTTCGGGTGAAAACCCATTAGCTTTAGGATTTCGATTTCATAAACTCACTTGGGGTTGGTTTTATCTTTTCATAAACCCACTAAGGGTTGGTTTTATCTTTTCATAAACCCACTAGGGGTTGGATTTATCTATAGAGTCGGTTAGGGTTTTTGTAGTTTCGTGATAAGGCCTGATATTTACCACTATTGTCCATGATATAAGCTCTATTTAGGTTCTATTATATGTGTTTAGAGTACGTCTTAGAGTATTTCGGGTGAAAACACATTAGCTTTAGGATTTAGATTTCATAAACCCACTAGGGGTTTGTTTTATCTTTTCAAAAACCCACTAGGGTTTGGATTTATCTATAGAGTTGGTTAGGGTTTCTTGTAGTTTCTTGATAAGGCCTGATATATACCATTATTGTGCCATGATATAAGCTCTATTTAGGTTCTATTATATGTGTTTAGAGTACGTCTTAGAGTATTTCGGGTGAAAAGCCATTTGCTTTAGGATTTAGATTTCATAAATCCACTAGGGGTTGGTTTTATCTTTTCATAAACCCACTAAGGGTTGGTTTTATCTTTCATAAACCCACTAGGTGTTGGATTTATCTATAGTGTCGGTTAGGGTTTTAGTAGTTTCCTGATAAGGCCTGGTATTTACCACTATTGTGCCATGATGCAAGCTCTATTTAGGCTATATTATATGTGTTTACAGTATGTCTTAGTGTATTTCGGGTGAAAACCCACTAGCTTTAGGATTTAGATTTCATAAACCCACTAGGGGTTGGTTTTGTCTTTTCATAAACCCACTAAGGGTTGGTTTTATTTTTTCTAAAACCCACTAGAGGTTGGATTTATCTATAGGGTCGGTTCGGGTTTTTGTATTTTCCTGATAAGGCCTGATATTTACCACTATTGTGCCATGACATAAGCTCTATTTAGGTTCTATTATATGTGGTTAGAGTATGTCTTAGACTATTTCGGGTGAAAACCCATTAGCTTTAAGATTTAGATTTCATAAACCCACTAGGGGTTGGTTTTATATTTTCATAAACCCATTAAGGGTTGGTTTTATCTTTTCATAAACCCACTAGGGGTTGGTTTTATCTTTTCATAAACCCTGTAAGGGTTGGTTTTATCTTTTCATAACCCCACTAGGGGTTGGATTTATCTATAGAGTCGGTTAGGGTTTTTGTAGTTTCCTGTTAAGGCCTGATATTTACCACTTTCGTGTCGTGATATAAGCTATGTTTAGGTTCTATTATATGTGTTTATATTATGTCTTGAGTATTTCGGGTGAAAACCCGTTAGCTTTAGAATTTAGATATCATAAACCCAATAGGGGTTGGTTTTATCTTTTCATAAACCCACTAAGGGTTGGTTTTATCTTTTCATAAACCCACTAAGGATTGGTTTTATCTTTTTATAAACCCAATAGGGGTCGGATTTATCTATAGAGTCGGTTAGGGTTTTTGTAGTTTCCTGATAAGGCCTGATATTTACCACTATTGTGCCATGATATAAGCTCTATTTAGGCTATATTATATGTGTTTAGAGTATGTCTTAGAGAATTTCGGGTGAAAACCCATTAGCTTTAGGATTTAGATTTCATAAACCAGCTAGGAGTTGGTTTTGTCTTTTCATAAACCCACTGAGGATTGGTTTTATCTTTCATAAACCCACTAGGGGTTGGATTTATCTATATAGTCGGTTAGGGTTTTTGTAGTTTCCTGATAAGGTCTGATATTTACCTTTATTGTGCCATTATATAAGTTCTATATAACTTCTATTATATGTGTTTAGAGTATGTCTTAGAATATTTCGGGTGAAAACGCCTTAGATCTAGGATTTAGATTTCATAAACCCACTAAGGGTTGGTTTTATCTTTCATAAACTCACTAGGGGTTGGATTTATCTATAGAGTTGGTTAGGGTTTTTTGTAGTTTCCTGATAAGGCCTGATATTTACCACTATTTTGCCGTGATATAAGATCTATATAGGTTATATTATATGTGTTTAGAGTATGTCTTAGAATATTTTGGGTGAAAACACATTAGCTTTAGAATTTAGATTTTGATAAACCCACTAGGGCTTAGTTTTATCTTTTCATAAACCCACTAAGGGTTGGTTTTATCTTTTCATAAACCCACTAGGGGTTGGATTTATTTATAGAGTCGGTTAGGGTTTTTGTAATTTCGTGATAAGGCCTGATATTTACCACTATTGTGCCATGATATAAGCTCTATTTAAATTCTATTATATGTGTTTAAAGTATGTCTTTGATTATTTTTGGTGAAACCCTATTAGCTTTAGGATGTAGATTTCATAAACCCACTGGGGGTTGGTTTTTGTCTTTTCATAAACCCACTGAAGGTTGGTTTTATCTTTTCATAACCCCACTAGGGGTTGGATTTATCTATAGAGTCGGTTAGGGTTTTTGTACTTTCCTGTTAAGGCCTGATATTTACCAATTTTGTGTCGTGATATAAGCTCTATTTAGGTTAAATTATATGTGTTTAGAGTATGTCTTAGAGTATCTTGGGTGAAAACCCATTAGCTTTAGGATTTAGATTTCATAAACCCACTAGGGATTGATTTTATCTTTTCATAAACCCACTAAGGGTTTCTTTTATCTTTTTATAAAACCACTAGGGGTCGGATTTATCTATTGAGTCGGTTAGAATTTTTGTAGTTTTCTGATAAGGCCTGATATTTACCACTATTGTGCCATGATATAAGCTCTATTTAGGTTATATTATATTTGTTTAGAGTATGTCTTAGAGTATTTCGGGTGAAAACCCATTAGCTTTAGGATTTAGATTTCATAAACCCACTAGGGGTTGGTTTTATCTTTTCATAAACCCTCTAAGGGTTGGTTTTATTTTTTCATAAACCCACTAGGGGTTGGATTTATCTATAGAGTCGGTTAGGGTTTTTGTATTTTCCTGATAAGGCCTGATATTTACCACTATTGTTCCATGATATAAGCTCTATTTAGGTTATATTATATGTGTTTAGAGTATGTCTTAGAGTATTTCGGGTGACAACCCATTAGCTTTAGGATTTAGATTTCATAAACCCACTAGGAGTTGGTTTTATCTTTTCATAAACCCACTAAGGATTGGTTTTATCTTTCATAAACCCACTAGGGGTTGGATTTATTTATAGAGTCGGTTAGGGTTTTTGTAGTTTCCTGATAAGGCCTGGTATTTACCTTTATTGTGCCATGATATAAGCTCTATATGAATTCTATTATATGTGTTTAGAGTATGTCTTAGAATATTTCGGGTGAAAACGCCTTAGCTTTAGGATTTCATAAACCCACTAAGGGTTGGTTTTATCTTTCATAAATTCACTAGGGGTTGAATTTATCTATAGAGTCGGTTAGTGTTTTTGTAGTTTCCTGATAAGGCCTGATATTTACCACAATTGTGCCATGATATAAGATCTATATAGGTTATATTATATGTGTTTAGAGTTGTCTTAGAATATTTTGGGTGAAAACGCATTAGCTTTAGGATTTAGATTTCATAAACCCACTAGGGCTTAGTTTTATCTTTTCATAAACCCACTAAGGGTTGGTTTTATCTTTTCATAAACCCACTAGGGGTTGGATTTATCTATAGAGTCGGTTAGGGTTTTTGTAATTTCGTGATAAGGCCTGATATTTACCACTATTGTGCCATGATATAAGCTCTATTTAGGTACTATTATATGTGTTTATATTATGTCTTGAGTATTTTGGGTGAAAACCCATTAGCTTTAGGATTTAAATTTCATAAACCCACTAGGGGTTGGTTTTATCTTTTCATAAACCCTGTAAGGGTTGGTTTTATCTTTTCATAACCCCACTAGGGGTTGAATTTATCTATAGAGTCGGTTAGGATTTTTGTAGTTTCCTGTTAAGGCATGATATTTACCACTTTTGTGCCATGATATAAGCTCTATTTAGGTTATATTATATGTGTTTAGAGTATGTCTTAGAGTATTTCGGGTGAAAACCCATTATTTTAGGATTTAGATTTCATAAACCAGCTAGGAGTTAGTTTTGACTTTTCATAAACCCACTGAGGATTGGTTTTATCTTTCATAAACCCACTAGGGGTTGGAATTATGTATATAGTCGGTTAGGGTTTTTGTAGTTTCCTGATAAGGTCTGATATTTACCTTTATTGTGCCATTATATAAGCTCTATATAGGTTCTATTATATGTGTTTAGAGTATGTCTTAGAATATTTCGGGTGAAAATGCCTTAGCTCTAGGATTTAGATTTCATAAACCCACTAACGGTTGGTTTTATCTTTCATAAACTCACTAGGGGTTGGATTTATCTATAGAGTCGGTTAGGGTGTTTGTAGTTTCCTGATAAGGCCTGATATTTACCACTATTGTGTTATGATATAAGATCTATATAGGTTATATTATATGTGTTTAGAGTATGTCTTTGAATATTTTGGATGAAAACACATTAGCTTTAGAATTTACATTTTGATAAACCCACTAGGGCTTAGTTTTATCTTTTCATAAACCCACTAAGGGTTGGTTTTATCTTTTCATAAACCCACCAGGGGTTGGATTTATCTATAGAGTCGGTTAGGGTTTTTGTAATTTCGTGATAAGGCCTGATATTTACCACTATTGTGCCATGATATAAGCTCTATTTAAATTCTATTATATGTGTTTAGAGTATGTCTTTGATTCTTTTGGGTGAAACCCTATTAGCTTTAGGATTTAGATTTCATAAACCCACTGGGGGTTGGTTTTTGTCTTTTCATAAACCCACTAAAGGTTGGTTTTATCTTTTCATAACCCCACTAGGGGTTTGATTTATCTATAGAGTCGGTTAGGGTGTTTGTAGTTTCCTGTTAAGGCATGATATTTACCACTTTTGTGTCATGATATAAGCTCTATTTAGGTTAAATTATATGTGTTTAGAGTATGTCTTAGAGTATCTCGGGTGAAAACCCATTAGCTTTAGGATTTAGATTTCATAAACCCACTAGGGATTGGTTTTATCTTTTCATAAACCCATTAAGGGTTTCTTTTATCTTTTTATAAACCCACTAGGGGTTGGATTTATCTATCGAGTCGGTTAGAATTTTTGTAGTTTTCTGATAAGGCCTCATATTCACCACTATTGTGCCATGATATAAGCTTTATTTAAGTTCTATTATATGTGTTTAGAGTTTGTCGTAGAATATTTTGGGTGAAAACCCATTAGCTTTAGGATTTAGATATCATAAACCCACTTGGGGTTGGTTTTATATTTTCATAAACCCACTAAGGGTTGGTTTTATCTTTTCATAAACCCACTAAGGGTTGGTTTTATCTTTTTATAAACCCACTAGGGGTCGGATTTATCTATAGAGTCGGTTAGGGTTTTTGTAGTTTCCTGATAAGGCCTGATATTTACCACTATTGTGCCATGATATAAGCTATATTTAGGTTATAATATATGTGTTTAGAGTATGTCTTAGAGTATTTCGGGTGAAAACCCATTAGCTTTAGGATTTAGATTTCATAAACCCACTAGGAGTTGGTTTTGTCTTTTCATAAACCCACTAAGGATTGGTTTTATCTTTCATAAACCCACTAGGGGTTGGATTTATCAATAGAGTCGGTTAGGGTTTTTGTAGTTTCCTGATAAGGCCTGGTATTTACCTTATTGTGCTATGATATAAGCTCTATTTAGGTTATATTATATGTGTTTAGAGTATGTCTTAGAGTATTTCGGGTGAAACCCTATTAGCTTTAGGATTTAGATTTCATAAACCAGCTAGGAGTTGGTTTTGTCTTTTCATAAACCCACTGAGGATTGGTTTTATCTTTCATAAACCCACTAGGGGTTGGATTTATCTATATAGTCGGTTAGGGTTTTTGTAGTTTCCTGATAAGGTCTGATATTTACCTTTATTGTGCCATTATATAAGCTCTATATAGGTTATATTATATGTGTTTAGAGTATGTCTTAGAATATTTCGGGTGAAAACGCCTTAGCTCTAGGATTTAGATTTCATAAACCCACTAAGGGTTGGTTTTATCTTTCATAAACTCACTAGGGGTTGGATTTATCTATAGAGTCGGTTATGGTTTTTGTAGTTTCCTGATAAGGCCTGATATTTACCACTATTGTGCCATGATATAAGATCTATATAGGTTATATTATATGTGTTTAGAGTATGTCTTAGAATATTTTGGGTGAAAACACATTAGCTTTAGAATTTACATTTTGATAAACCCACTAGGGCTTAGTTTTATCTTTTCATAAACCCACTAAGGGTTGGTTTTATCTTTTCATAAACTCACCAGGTGTTGGATTTATCTATAGAGTCGGTTAGGGTTTTTGTAATTTCGTGATAAGGCCTGATATTTACCACTATTGTGCCATGATATAAGCTCTATTTAAATTCTATTATATGTGTTTAGAGTATGTCTTTGATTATTTTGGGTGAAACCCTATTAGCTTTAGGATTTAGATTTCATAAACCCACAGGGGGTTGGTTTTTGTCTTTTCATAAACCCACTAAAGGTTGGTTTTATCTTTTCATAACCCCACTAGGGGTTTGATTTATCTATAGAGTCAGTTAGGGTGTTTGTAGTTTCCTGTTAAGGCATGATATTTACCACTTTTGTGTCATGATATAAGCTCTATTTAGGTTAAATTATATGTGTTTAGAGTATGTCTTAGAGTATCTCGGGTGAAAACCCATTAGCTTTAGGATTTAGATTTCATAAACCCACTAGGGATTGGTTTTATCTTTTCATAAACCCATTAAGGGTTTCTTTTATCTTTTTATAAACAAACTAGGGGTCGGATTTATCTATCGAGTCGGTTAGAATTTTTGTAGTTTTCTGATAAGGCCTCATATTCACCACTATTGTGCCATGATATAAGCTTTATTTAAGTTCTATTATATGTGTTTAGAGTTTGTCGTAGAATATTTTGGGTGAAAACCCATTAGCTTTAGGATTTAGATATCATAAACCCACTTGGGGTTGGTTTTATATTTTCATAAACCCACTAAGGGTTGGTTTTATCTTTTCATAAACCCACTAAGGGTTGGTTTTATCTTTTTATAAACCCACTAGGGGTCGGATTTATCTATAGAGTCGGTTAGGGTTTTTGTAGTTTCCTGATAAGGCCTGATATTTACCACTATTGTGCCATGATATAAGCTATATTTAGGTTATAATATATGTGTTTAGAGTATGTCTTAGAGTATTTCGGGTGAAAACCCATTAGCTTTAGGATTTAGATTTCATAAACCCACTAGGAGTTGGTTTTGTCTTTTCATAAACCCACTAAGGATTGGTTTTATCTTTCATAAACCCACTAGGGGTTGGATTTATCAATAGAGTCGGTTAGGGTTTTTGTAGTTTCCTGATAAGGCCTGGTATTTACCTTATTGTGCTATGATATAAGCTCTATTTAGGTTATATTATATGTGTTTAGAGTATGTCTTAGAGTATTTCGGGTGAAACCCTATTAGCTTTAGGATTTAGATTTCATAAACCAGCTAGGAGTTGGTTTTGTCTTTTCATAAACCCACTGAGGATTGGTTTTATCTTTCATAAACCCACTAGGGGTTGGATTTATCTATATAGTCGGTTAGGGTTTTTGTAGTTTCCTGATAAGGTCTGATATTTACCTTTATTGTGCCATTATATAAGCTCTATATAGGTTATATTTTATGTGTTTAGAGTATGTCTTAGAATATTTCGGGTGAAAATGCCTTAGCTCTAGGATTTAGATTTCATAAACCCACTAAGGGTTGGTTTTATCTTTCATAAACTCACTAGGGGTTGGATTTATCTATAGAGTCGGTTATGGTTTTTGTAGTTTCCTGATAAGGCCTGATATTTACCACTATTGTGCCATGATATAAGATCTATATAGGTTATATTATATGTGTTTAGAGTATGTCTTAGAATATTTTGGGTGAAAACACATTAGCTTTAGAATTTACATTTTGATAAACCCACTAGGGCTTAGTTTTATCTTTTCATAAACCCACTAAGGGTTGGTTTTATCTTTTCATAAACTCACCAGGGGTTGGATTTATCTATAGAGTCGGTTAGGGTTTTTGTAATTTCGTGATAAGGCCTGATATTTACCACTATTGTGCCATGATATAAGCTCTATTTAAATTCTATTATATGTGTTTAGAGTATGTCTTTGATTATTTTGGGTGAAACCCTATTAGCTTTAGGATTTAGATTTCATAAACCCACAGGGGGTTGGTTTTTGTCTTTTCATAAACCCACTAAAGGTTGGTTTTATCTTTCCATAACCCCACTAGGGTTTGATTTATCTATAGAGTCGGTTAGGGTTTTTGTAGTTTCCTGTTAAGGCATGATATTAACCACTTTTGTGTCGTGATATAAGCTCTATTTAGGTTAAATTATATGTGTTTAGAGTATTTCTTAGAGTATCTCGGGTGAAAACCCATTAGCTTTAGGATTTAGATTTCATAAACCCACTAGGGATTGGTTTTATCTTTTCATAAACCCACTAAGGGTTTCTTTTATCTTTTTATAAACCCACTAGGGGTCGGATTTATCTATTGAGTCGGTTAGAATTTTTGTAGTTTTCTGACAAGGCCTCATATTCACCACTATTGTGCCATGATATAAGCTTTATTTAAGTTCTATTATATGTGTTTAGAGTATGTCGTTGAATATTTTGGGTGAAAACCCATTAGCTTTAGGATTTAGATATCATAAACCCACTTGGGGTTGGTTTTATCTTTTCATAAACCCACTAAGGGTTGGTTTTATCTTTTCATAAACCCACTAAGGGTTGGTTTTATCTTTTTATAAACCCACTAGGGGTCGGATTTATCTATAGAGTCGGTTAGGGTTTTTGTAGTTTCCTGATAAGGCCTGATATTTACCACTATTGTGCCATGATATAAGCTATATTTAGGTTATAATATATGTGTTTAGAGTATGTCTTAGAGTATTTCGGGTGAAAACCCATTAGCTTTAGGATTTAGATTTCATAAACCAACTAGGAGTTGGTTTTATATTTTCATAAACCCACTAAGGATTGGTTTTATCTTTCATAAATCCACTAGGGGTTGGATTTATCTATAGAGTCCGTTAGGGTTTTTGTAGTTTCCTGATAAGGCCTGATATTTACCTTTATTGTGCCATGATATAAGCTATATATAGGTTCTATTATATGTGTTTAGAGTATGTCTTAGAATATTTCGCGTGAAAACGCCTTAGCTCTAGGATTTAGATTTCATAAACCCACTAAGGGTTGTTTTTATCTTTCATAAACTCACTAGGGGTTGGATTTATCTATAGAGTCGGTTAGGGTTTTTGTAGTTTCCTGATAAGGCCTGATATTTACCACTATTGTGACATGATATAAGATCTATACAGGTTATATTATATGTGTTTAGAGTATGTCTTAGAATATTTCAGGTGAAAACGCATTAGCTTTAGGATTTAGATTTCATAAACCCACTAGGGCTTAGTTTTATCTTTTCATAAACCCACTAAGGGTTGGTTTTATCTTTTCATAAACCCACTAGGGGTTGGATTTATCTATAGAGTCGGTTAGGGTTTTTGTAATTTCGTGATAAGGCCTGATATTTACCACTATTGTGCCATGATATAAGCTCTATTTTGGTACTATTATATGTGTTTATATTATGTCTTGAGTATTTTGGGTGAAAACCCATTAGCTTTAGGATTTAGATTTCATAAACCCACTAGGGGTTGGTTTTATCTTTTAATAAACCCACTATGGGTCGGTTTTATTGTTTCATAACCCCACTAGGGGTTGGATTTATCTATAGAGTCGGTTAGGGTTTTTGTAGTTTCCTGTTAAGGCCTGATATTTACTACTATTGTGTCGTTATATAAGCTCAATTTAGGTTAAATTATATGTGTTTAGAGTATGTCTTAGAGTATTAGCTTTAGGATTTAGATTTCATAAACCCACTAGGGATTGGTTTTATCTTTTCATAAACCCACTAAGGGTTTCTTTTATCTTTTTATAAACCCACTAGGGGTCGGATTTATCTTGAGTCGGTTAGAATTTTTGTAGTTTTCTGATAAGGCCTGATATTCACCACTATTGTGCCATGATATAAGGTTTATTTAAGTTCTATTATATGTCTTTATAGTATGTCGTAGATTATTTCGGGTGAAAACCCATTAGCTTTAGGATTTAGATTTCATAAACCCACTAGAGGTTGGTTTTATCTTTTCATAAACCCTCTAAGGGTTGGTTTTATCTTTTCATAAACCCACTAAGGGTTGGTTTTATCTTTTTATAAACCCACTAGGGGTCAGATTTATCTATAGACTCTGTTAGGGTTTTTGTAGTTTCCTGATAAGGCCTGATATTTACCACTATTGTGCCATGATATAAGATCTATATAGGTTATATTATATGTGTTTAGGGTATGTCTTAGAATATTTTGGGTGAAAACACATTAGCTTTAGAATTTACATTTTGATAAACCCACTAGGGCTTAGTTTTATCTTTTCATAAACCCACTAAGGGTTGGTTTTATCTTTTCATAAACTCACCAGGGGTTGGATTTATCTATAGAGTCGGTTAGGGTTTTTGTATTTTCCTGATAAGGTCTGATATTTACCAATATTGTGCCATGATATAAGCTCTATATAGGTTCTATTATATGTGTTTAGAGTATGTCTTAGAATATTTTGGGTGAAAACACGTTAGCTTTAGGATTTAGATTTCATAAACCCACTAAGGGTTGGTTTTATCTTTCATAAACCCACTAAGGGTTGGATTTATCTATAGAGTCGGTTAAGGTTTTTGTAGTTTCGTGATAAGGCCTGATATTGACAACTGTTGTGCCATGATATAAGCTCTATTTAGGTCCTATTATATGTGTTTAGATTATGTCTTGAGTATTTTGGGTGAAAACCCATTAGCTTTAGGATTTAGATTTCATAAACCCACTAGGGGTTGGTTTTATATTTTCATAAAATCACTAAGGGTTAGTTTTATCATTTTATAAACCCACTAGGGGTTGGATTTATCTATAGAGTCTGTTAGGGTTTTTGTATTTTCGTGATAAGGCCTGATATTTACCACTATTGTGCCATGATGTAAGCTTTATTTAGGTTCTATTATATGTGTCTAGAGTATGTCTTAGAGTATTTCGGGTGAAAACCCATTAGCTTTAGGATTTAGATTTCATAAACCCACTAGGAGTTTGTTTTATCTTTTCATAAACCCACCAAGGGTTGGTTTTATCTTTCATAAACCCACTAGGGGTTGGATTTATCTATAGCGTCGGTTAGGTTTTTTTGTAGTTTCCTGATAAGGCCTGATATTTACCTTTATTGTGCCATGATATAAGCTCTATATAGGTTCTATTATATTTGTTTAAAGTATGTCTTAGAGTATTTCGGGTGAAAACCCATTAGCTTTAGGATTTAGATTTCATAAACCCACTAGGGGTTGGTTTTATCTTTTCATAAACCCACTAAGGGTTGGTTTTATTTTTTCATAAACCCACTAGGGGTTGGATTTATCTATAGAGTCGGTTAGGGTTTTTGTATTTTCCTGATAAGGCCTGATATTTACCACTATTGTGCCATGATATAAGCTCTATTTAGGTTCTATTATATGTGTCTAGAGTATGTCTTAGAGTATTTCGGGTGAAAACCCATTAGCTTTAGGATTTAGATTTCATAAACCCACTAGGAGTTTGTTTTATCTTTTCATAAACCCACCAAGGGTTGGTTTTATCTTTCATAAACCCACTAGGGGTTGGATTTATCTGTAGCGTCGGTTAGTTTTTTTTGTAGTTTCCTGATAAGGCCTGATATTTACCTTTATTGTGCCATGATATAAGCTCTATATAGGTTCTATTATATGTGTTTAAAGTATGTCTTAGAATATTTCGGGTGAAAATGTCTTAGCTTTAGGATTTAGATTTCATAAACCCACTAAGGGTTGGTTTTATCTTTCATAAACTCACTAGGGGTTGGATTTATCTATAGAGTCGGTTAGGGTTTTTGTAGTTTCCTGTTAAGGCCTGATATTTACCACTATTGTGTCATGATATAAGCTCTATTTAGGTTAAATTATATGTGTTTAGAGTATGTCTTAGAGTATCTCGGGTGAAAACACATTAGCTTTAGGATTTAGATTTCATAAACCCACTAGGGGTTGGTTTTATCTTTTCATAAACCCACTAAGGGTTGGTTTTACTTTTCATAAACCCACTAGGGGTTGGATTTATCTATAGAGCCGATTAGGGTTTTTGTAGTTTCCTGATAAGGCCTGATATGTACCAATATTGTGCCATGATATAAGCTCTATGTAGGTTCTATTATATGTGTTTAGAGTATGTCTTAGAATATTTTGGGTGAAAAACGTTACCTTTAGGATTTAGATTTCATAAACCCACTAAGGGTTGGTTTTATCTTTCATAAACCCACTAAGGGTTGGATTTATCTATAGAGTCGGTTAAGGTTTTTGTAGTTTCGTGATAAGGCCTGATATTGACAACTGTTGTGCCATGATATAAGCTCTATTTAGGTCCTATTATATGTGTTTAGATTATGTCTTGAGTATTTTGGGTGAAAACCCATTAGCTTTAGGATTTAGATTTCATAAACACACTAGGGGTTGGTTTTATATTTTCATAAAACCACTAAGGGTTAGTTTTATCATTTTATAAACCCACTAGGGGTTGGATTTATCTATAGAGTCTGTTAGGGTTTTTGTATTTTCGTGATAATGCCTGATATTTACCACTATTGTGCCATGATGTAAGCTTTATTTAGGTTCTATTATATGTGTTTAGAGTATGTGTTAGAGTATTTCGGGTGAAAACCCATTGCTTTAGTATTTAGATTTCATAAACCCACCAAGGGTTGGTTTTATCTTTCATAAACCCACTAAGGGTTGGTTTTATCTTTCATAAACCCACTAGGGGTTGGATTTATCTATAGAGTCGGTTAGGGTTTTTGTAGTTTCCTGATAAGGCCTGATATTTACCACTATTGTGTCGTGATATAAGCTCTATTTAGGTTAAATTATATGTGTTTAGAGTATGTCTTAGAGTATCTCGGGTGAAAACCCATTAGCTTTAGGATTTAGATTTCATAAACCCACTAGGAATTGGTTTTATCTTTTCATAAACCCACTAAGGGTTGTTTTATCTTTTATAAACCCACTAGGGGTCGGATTTATCTATTGAGTCGGTTAGAATTTTTGTAGTTTTCTGATAAGGCCTGATATTTACCACTATTGTGCCTGATATAAGCTCTATTTAGGTTTATTATATGTGTTTAGAGTATGTCTTAGAGTATTTCGGGTGAAAACCCATTAGCTTTAGGATTTAGATTTCATAAACCCACTAGGGGTTGGTTTTTATCTTTTCATAAACCCACTAAGGGTTGGTTTTATTTTTCATAAACCACTAGGGGTTGGATTTATCTATAGAGTCGGTTAGGGTTTTTGTAGTTTCCTGATAAGGCCTGATATTTACCACTATTGTGCCATGATATAAGCTCTATTTAGGTTCTATTATATGTGTTTAGAGTATGTCTTAGAGTATTTCGGGTGAAAACCCATTAGCTTTAGGATTTAGATTTCATAAACCCACTAGGGGTTGGTTTTATCTTTTCATAAACCCACTAAGGGTTGGTTTTATTTTTCATAAACCCACTAGGGGTTGGATTTATCTATAGAGTCGGTTAGGGTTTTTGTATTTTCCTGATAAGGCCTGATATTTACCACTATTGTGCCATGATATAAGCTCTATTTAGGTTCTATTATATGTGTTTAGAGTATGTCTTAGAGTATTTCGGGTGAAAACCCATTAGCTTTAGGATTTAGATTTCATAAACCCACTAGGAGTTTGTTTTATCTTTTCATAAACCCACCAAGGGTTGGTTTTATCTTTCATAAACCCACTAGGGGATGGATTTATCTATAGCGTCGGTTAGGTTTTTTTGTAGTTTCCTGATAAGGCCTGATATTTACCTTTATTGTGCCATGATATAAGCTCTATATAGGTTCTATTATATGTGTTTAAAGTATGTCTTAGAATATTTCGGGTGAAAATGTCTTAGCTTTAGGATTTAGATTTCATAAACCCACTAAGTGTTGGTTTTATCTTTCATAAACTCACTAGGGGTTGGATTTATCTATAGAGTCGGTTAGGGTTTTTGTAGTTTCCTGTTAAGGCCTGATATTTACCACTATTGTGTCATGATATAAGCTCTATTTAGGTTAAATTATATGTGTTTAGAGTATGTCTTAGAGTATCTCGGGTGAAAACACATTAGCTTTAGGATTTAGATTTATAAACCCACTAGGGGTTGGTTTTATCTTTTCATAAACCCACTAAGGGTTGGTTTTACTTTTCATAAACCCACTAGGGGTTGGATTTATCTATAGAGCCGGTTAGGGTTTTTGTAGTTTCCTGATAAGGCCTGATATTTACCAATATTGTGCCATGATATAAGCTCTATATAGGTTCTATTATATGTGTTTAGAGTATCTCTTAGAATATTTTGGGTGAAAACACATTAGCTTTAGGATTTAGATTTCATAAACCCACTAAGGGTTGGTTTTATCTTTCATAAACCAACTAAGGGTTGGATTTATCTATAGAGTCGGTCAAGGTTTTTGTAGTTTTGTGATAAGGCCTGATATTGACAACTGTTGTGCCATGATATAAGCTCTATTTAGGTCCTATTATATGTGTTTAGATTATGTCTTGAGTATTTTGGGTGAAAACACATTAGCTTTAGGATTTAGATTTCATAAACCCACTAGGGGTTGGTTTTATAATTCCATAAAACCACTAAGGGTTAGTTTTATCATTTTATAAACCCACTAGGGGTTGGATTTATATATAGAGTCTGTTAGGGTTTTTGTATTTTCGTGATAAGGCCTGATATTTACCACTATTGTGCCATGATATAAGCTCTATTTAGGTTCTATTATATGTGTTTAGAGTATGTCTTAGAGTATTTCGGGTGAAAACCCATTAGCTTTAGTATTTAGATTTCATAAACCCACCAAGGGTTGGTTTTATATTTCATAAACCCACTAAGGGTTGGTTTTATCTTTCATAAACCCACTAGGGGTTGGATTTATCTATAGAGTCGGTTAGGGTTTTTGTAGTTTCCTGATAAGGCCTGATATTTACCACTATTGTGTCGTGATATAAGCTCTATTTAGGTTAAATTATATGTGTGTAGAGTATGTCTTAGAGTATCTCGGGTGAAAACCCATTAGCTTTAGGATTTAGATTTCATAAACCCACTAGGGATTGGTTTTATCTTTTCATAAACCCACTAAGGCTTTATTTTATCTTTTTATAAACCCACTAGGGGTCGGATTTATTTTGAGTCGGTTAGATCTTCTAGTTTTCTGATAAGGCCTGATATTCACCACTATAGTGCCATGATATAAGGTTTATTTAAGTTCTATTATATGTGATTAGAGTATGTCGTAGATTATTTCGGGTGAAAACCCATTAGCTTTAGGATTTAGATATCATAAACCCACTAGGGGTTGGTTGTATCTTTTCATAAACCCACTAAGGGTTGGTTTTATCTTTTTATAAACCCACTAGGGGTCGGATTTATCTATAGACTCGGTTAGGGTTTTTGTATTTCCTGATAAGGCCTGATATTTACCACTATTGTGCCATGATATAAGGTCTATTTAGGCTATATTATATGTGTTTAGAGTATGTCTTAGAGTATTTCGGGTGAAAACCCATTAGCTTTAGGATTTAGATTTCATAAACCCACTAGGGGTTGGTTTTATCTTTTCATAAACCCACTAAGGGTTGGTTTTATTTTTTCATAAACCCACTAGGGGTTGGATTTATCTATAGAGTCGGTTAGGGTTTTTGTAGTTTCCTGATAAGGCCTGATATTTACCTTTATTGTGCCATGATATAAGCTCTATATAGGTTCTATTATATGTGTTTAAAGTATGTCTTAGAATATTTCGGGTGAAAATGCCTTAGCTTTAGGATTTAGATTTCATAAACCCACTAAGGGTTGGTTTTATCTTTCATAAACTCACTAGGGGTTGGATTTATCTTTCATAAACTCACTAGGGGTTGGATTTATCTATAGAGTCGGTTAGGGTTTTTGTAGTTTCCTGATAAGGCCTGATATTTACCAATATTGTGCCATGATATAAGCTCTGTATAGGTTCTATTATATGTGTTTAGAGTATGTCTTAGAATATTTCAAGTGAAAACGCATTATCTTTAGGATTTAGATTTCATAAACCCACTAGGGCTTAGTTTTATCTTTTCATAAACCCACTAAGGGTTGGTTTTATCTTTTCATAAACCCACTTGGGGTTGGATTTATCTATAGAGTCGGTTAGGTTTTTTGTAATTTCGTGATAAGGCCTGATATTTACCACTATTGTGCCATGATATAAGCTCTATTTAGGTACTATTATATGTGTTTATATTATGTCTTGACTATATTGGGTGAAAACCCATTAGCTTTAGGATTTAGATTTCATAAACCCACTAGGGGTTGGTTTTAACTTTTCATAAACCCACTAAGGGTTGGTTTTATCTTTTTATAACTACACTAGGGGTTGGATTTATCTATAGAGTCGGTTAGGGTTTTTGTAGTTTCCTGTTAAGGACTTATATTTACCACTATTGTGTCATGATATAAGCTCTATTTAGGTTAAATTATATGTGTTTAGAGTATGTCTTAGAGTATCTCGGGTGAAAACCCATTAGCTTTAGGATTTAGATTTCATAAACCCACTAGGGGTTGGTTTTATCTTTTCATAAACCCACTAAGGGTTGGTTTTATCTTTCATAAACCCACTAAGGGTTGGATTTATGTATAGAGCCGGTTAGGGTTTTTGTAGTTTCCTGATAAGGCCTGATATTTACCAATATTGTGCCATGATATAAGCCCTGTATAGGTTCTATTATATGTGTTTAGAGTATGTCTTAGAATATTTCGGGTACATTAGCTTTAGGATTTAGATTTCATAAACCCACTAAGGGTTGGTTTTATCTTTCATAAACCCACTAAGGGTTGGATTTATCTATAGAGTCGGTCAAGGCTTTGTATTTTCGTGATAAGGCCTGATATTGACAACTATTGTGCCATGATATAAGCTATATTTATGTCCTATTATATGTGTTTAGATTATGTCTTGAATATTTCGGGTGAAAACGCATTAGCTTTAGGATTTAGATTTCATAAATCCACTTGGGCTTAGTTTTATCTTTTCATAAACCCACTAAGGGTTGGTTTTATCTTTTCATAAACGCACTAGGGGTTGGATTTATCTATAGAGTCGGTTAGGGTTTTTGTAATTTCGTGATAAGGCCTGATATTTACCACTATTGTGCCATGATATAAGCTCTATTTAGGTACTATTATATGTGTTTATATTATGTCTTGAGTATTTTCGGTGAAAACCCATTAGCTTTAGGATTTACATTTCATAAACCCACTAGGGGTTGGTTTTATCTTTTCATAAACCCACTAAGGGTTGGTTTTATCTTTTCATAACTCCACTAGGGGTTGGATTTATCTATAGAGTCGGTTAGGGTTTTTGTAGTTTCCTGTTAAGGCCTGATATTTACCACTATTGTGTCATGATATAAGCTCTATTTAGGTTAAATTATATGTGTTTAGAGTATGTCTTAGAGTATCTCGGGTGAAAACCCATTAGCTTTAGGATTTAGATTTCATAAACCCACTAGGGGTTGGTTTTATCTTTTCATAAACCCACTAAGGGTTGGTTTTATCTTTCATAAACCCACTAGGGGTTGGATTTATCTATAGAGTCGGTCAGGCTTTTTGTAGTTTCCGGATAAGGCTTGATATTTACCACTATTGTGCCATGATATAAGCTCTATTTAGGTTCTATTATATGTGTTTAGATTATGTCTTGAGTATTTCAGGTGAAAACCCATTTGCTTTAGGATTTAAATTTCATAAACTCACTAGGGGTTTGTTTTATCTTTTCATAAACCCACTAAGGGTTCGTTTTATCTTTTCATAAACCCACTAGCGGTTGGATTTATCTATAGCGGTTAGGGTTTATGTAGTTTCGTGATAATGCCTGATATTTACCACTATTGTGCCATGATATAAGCTCTATTTAGGTTCTATTATATGCGTTTATATTATGTCTTGAGTATTTTGGGTGAAAACCCATTAGCTTTAGGATTTAGAATTCCTAAATCCACTTCGGGTTGGTTTTATCATTTTATAACCCACTAAGGGTTGGTTTTATCTTTTCATAAACCCACTAGGGGTTGGATTTATCTATAGAGTCGGTTAGGATTTTTGTAGTTTCCTGATAAGGCCTGATATTTTCCACTATTGTTCCATGATATAAGCTCTATTTAGGTTAAATTATATGTGTTTAGAGTATGTCTTAGAGTATTTTGGGTGAAAACCCATTAGCTTTAGGATTTAGATTTCATAAACCCACTAGGGATTGGTTTTATCTTTTCATAAACCCAATAAGGGTTTCTTTTATCTTTTTATAAACCCACTAGGGGTCGGATTTATCTATTGTGTCGGTTAGAATTTTTGTAGTTTTCTGATAAGGCCTGATATTCACCACTATTGTGCAATGATATATGCTTTATTTAGGTTCTATTATATGTGTTTAGAGTATGTCGCAGAATATTTCGGGTGAAAACCCATTAGCTTTAGGATTTAGATTTTATAAACCCACTAGGGGTTGGTTTTATCTTTTCATAAACCCACTAAGGGTTGGTTTTATCTTTTCATAAACCCACTAAGGGTTGGTTTTATCTTTTCATAACCCACTAGGGGTCGGATATATCTATAGAGTCGGTTAGGGTTTTCGTAGTTTCTTGATAAGGCCTTATATTTACCACTATTGTGCCATGATATAAGGTCTATTTAGGTTATATTATATGTGTTTAGAGTATGTCTTAGAGTATTTCGGGTGAAAACCCATTAGCTTTAGGATTTCGATTTTATTAACCCACTAGGGGTTGGTTTTCTCTTTTCATAAACCCACCAGGGGTTGGTTTTATCTTTTCATAAACCCATTAGGGGTTGGTTTTATCTTTTCATAAACCGACTAGGAGTTGGATTTATCTATTGTGTCGGTTAGAATTTTTGTAGTCTTCTGAAAAGGCCTGATATTTACCACAATTGTGCCATGATATAAGCTTTATTTAGGGTCTATTATATGTATTTGAAGTATGTCTTAGAGTATTTCGGGTGAAAATGCATTAGCTTTAGGATTTAGATTTCATAAACCCACTAGGGGTTGGTTTTATCTTTTCATAAACCCACTAAGGGTTTGTTTTATCTTTTCATAAACCCACTATGGATTGGATTTATCTATTGATTCGGTTAGGGTTTTTGTAGTTTCGTGATAAGGCCTGATATTTACCACTATTGTGCCATGATATAAGCTCTATTTAGGTTCTATTATATGTTTTTAGATTATGTCTTGAGTATTTTGGGTGAAAACCCATTAGCTTTAGGATTTATATTTCATAAACCCACTAGGGGTTGGTTTTATATTTTCATAAAACCACTAAAGGTTGGTTTTATCATTTGATAAACCCACTAGGGGTTGGATTTATCTATAGAGTCTGTTAGGGTTTTTGTAGTTTCGTGATAAGGCCTGATATTTACCACTATTTTTCCATGATATAAGCTCGATTTAGGTTCTATTATATGTGTTTAGAGTATGTCTTAGAGTATTTTGGGTGAAAACCCATTAACTTTAAGATTGAAATTTCATAAACCCACTAGGGTTTGGATTTGTCTTTTCATAAACCCACTAAGTGTTGGTTTTATCGTTCATAAACCCACTAGGGGTTGGATTTATCTATAGAGTCGGTTACGGTTTTTGTAGTTTCCTGATAAGGCCAGAAATTTACCTTTATTGTACCATGATATAAGCTCTATATAGGTTCTATTATATGTGTTTAGAGTTTGTCTTTGAATATTTCGGGTGAAAACGCCTTAGTTTAGGATATAAATTTCATAAACCCACGAAGGGTTTGTTTTATCTTTCATAAACCCACTAGGGGTTGGATTTATCTATAGAGTCGGTTAGGGTTTTTGTAGTTTCCTGATAAGGGCTGATATTTACCACTATTGTGCCATGATATAAGATCCATATAGGTTATATTATATGTGTTTAGAGTATGTCAAAGAATATTTCGGGTGAAAACGCATTAGCTTTAGGATTTAGATTTCATAAACCCACTAGGGGTTGGTTTTATTTTTCATAAACCCACTAAGGGTTGGTTTTATCTTTTCATAAATCCACTAGGGGTTGGATTTATCTATAGAGTCGGTTAGGGTTTTTGTAATTTCCTGATAAGGCCTGATATTTACCACTATTGTGCCATGATATAAGCTCTATTTAGGTTAAATTATACGTGTTTAGAGTATGTCTTAGAGTATCTCGGGTGAAAACCCATTTGGTTTAGGATTTAGATTTCATAAACCCACTTGTGGTTGGTTTTATCTTTTCATAAACCCACTAAGGGTTGGTTTTATCTTTCATAAACCCACTAGGGGTTGGATTTATCTATAGAGTCGGTTAGGGTTTTTGTAGTTTCCTGATAAGGCTTGATATTTACCAATATTGTGCCATGATATAAGCTCTATATAGGTTCTATTATATGAGTTTAGAGTTTGTCTTATATTTTGGGTGAAAACACATTAGCTTTAGGATTTAGATTTCATAAACCCACTAAGTGTTGGTTTTATCTTTCATAAACCCACTAAGGGTTGGTTTTATATTTTCATAAACCCACTAGGGGTTGGATTTATATATAGAGTTGGTTAGGGTTATTGTAGTTTTGTGGTAAGGCCAGATATTTACCACTGCTGGGCCATGATATAAGCTCTATTTAGGTTATATTATATGTGTTTAGAGTATGGCTTAGAGTATTTCGGGTGAAAACCCATTATCTTTAGGATTTAGATTTCATAAACCCACTAAGGGTTGGTTTTATCTTTCATAAATCCACTAGGAGTTGGATTTATCTATAGAGTCGGTTAGGGTTTTTGTAGTTTCCTGATAAGGCCTGATATTTACCACTATTGTGCCACGATATAAGCTCTATATAGGTTCTATTATTTGTGTTTAGAGTATGTCTTAGGTATTTCTGGTGAAAACGCATTAGCTTTAGGATTTAGATTTCATAAACCCACTAGGGGTTGGTTTTATCTTTTCATAAACCCACTAAGGTTTGGTTTTATCTTTTCATAAACCCACTAGGGGTTGGATTTACCTATAGAGTCGGTTAGGGTTTTTGTAGTTTCGTGATAAGGCCTGATATTTACCACTATTTTGCCATGATATAAGCTCTATTTAGGTTCTATTATATGTGTTTAGAGTATGTCTTAGAGTATTTCGGGTGAAAACCCATTAACTTTAGGATTTAAATTTCATAAACCCACTAGGGTTTGGATTCGTCTTTTCATAAACCCACTAAGGGTTGGTTTTATCGTTCATAAACCGACTAGGGGTTGGATTTATCTATAGAGTCGGTTAGGGTTTTTGTAGTTTCCTGATAAGGCCAGATATTTACCTTTATTGTGCCATGATATAAGCTCTATATAGATTCTTTTATATTTGTTTAGAGTTTGTCTTAGAATATTTTGGGTGAAAACACCTTAGCTTTAGGATTTAGATTTCACAAACCCACTAAGGGTTGGTTTTATCTTTCATAAGCCCATTAGGGGTTGGATTTATCTATAGAGTCGGTTAGGGTTTTTGTAGTTTCCTGATAAGGCCTGATATTTACCACTATTGTGCCATGATATAAGATCTATATAGGTTATATTATATGTGTTTAGAGTATGTCAAAGAATATTTCGGGTGAAAACGCATTAGCTTTAGGATTTAGATTTCATAAACCCACTAGGGGTTGGTTTTATTTTTCATAAACCCACTAAGGGTTGGTTTTATCTTTTCATAAATCCACTAGGGGTTGGATTTATCTATAGAGTCGGTTAGGGTTTTTGTAATTCATGATACGGCCTGATATTTACCACTATTGTGCCACGATATAAGCTCTATTTAAGTTCTATTATATGTGTTTATATTATGTCTTGAGTATTTTTGGTGAAAACCTATAAGCTTTAGGATTTAGATTTCATAAACCCACTAGGGGTTGGTTTTATCTTTTCATAAACCCACTAAGGGTTGGTTTTATCTTTTCATAACCCCACTAGGGGTTGGATTTATATATAGAGTCGGTTAGGGTTTTTGTAGTTCCTGATAAGGCCTGATATTTACACTATTGTGCCATTATATAGGCTCTATTTAGGTTAAATTAT
>CAJHQP010002408.1:0-87011 GCA_905132765.1 Moricandia arvensis
ACATCATCTATCCTTTCTAGTTTCCACTTATGTTCGATGCTCTGTCTCTTTCTTTAGTCTAAACATGCTGGAATGCAGTAATCTCATGAAAAGAGAATGTTCTTGAGAGTGATTTTCTCTTTTGTTTCTTTTTGTTGCTCAAACAGATTATAAGATCCTGAAGAAAAGATGACGAAAGTGTGTCCTGAGATCCAAGAAAGAGCATTACAAGAATCAGTTCTTACAGTATCAACAGATGTGAGCTTTGCTTCTAATCATTTCCCAACGTACAAGTTAGGACCTGATAACCAGATAATAGATGAACCAATAGAAGATGAGAAAGACCCATCAGTTAAAGAAACCGTGGAGAAAGAGAGTCAACTCTTGTCTGATCAGCACAAGCGTCTTTCAGTGCGTGACCTCGCTAGTAAATTTGACAAGAATCTGTCTGCAGCTGTTAGTTTGGCTGATGAGGTTCTTACAGAACTCTCTCTCTTCTGTTTTCACATCACATTATTCTCTCTTTCTTCCTTTTTTGCTTAATATTATTATGAAATGTTTAGGCGAAATTAAGAGAGGTGGCTTCTTTGGAGGGACATGTTATGTTGAAGAAGCTAAGAGATGCTTTAGAATACATGAGAGGACGCACAGATGGGCAGAACAAGGAAGATGTGGAGAAAGCTATCTCCATGGTTGTTGCTTGTTCTAAACTTCATGTCTTGTTCATCTCTATTTTGCTTGATGATTCTGAAACTAACGGTTTGTGTGAAACTATGAATAGGTTGAAGCTCTAGCTGTGAAGTTAACTCAGAATGAAGGAGAACTAATCCAAGAAAAGTTTGAAGTGAAGAAACTAGGAAACTTCCTTAAACGGGTATGAAGTTGTCTCTTGGTTACTTTTGCTAACGTAAGGATCATTAATGATTCTGATTGGTTCTTGTTCTGATGATGCCAGGCTTCAGAAGATGCAAAGAAACTAGTTAACCAAGAAAAGTCATTTGCATGTGCTGAGATTGAAACTGCGAGAGCAGTTGTGCTTAGACTTGGAGAGGCATTTGAGGAACAGGAGCGAAGCTCTGAAGCTTCTAGAGCTCAGGGACCTGTCAGTTTCAAGTCTGATTGCTTCTTTTGTATTATGTTTTTATATAGTAATTAACTTATATTTTCATTACACAGGATGTTCAAAAATTGGTTGAGGAGGTTCAGGAAGCTAGACAGATCAAACGCATGCATCACCCAACAAAGGTACTACTACATCATTTTCATAGGTGATGGGTTACACTTAAAGTTATAAACGGTATGTGTATTATAATGCAGGTAATGGGCATGCAACATGAGCTTCATGGTTTAAGAAACCGGATCCAAGAGAAGTATATGAACTCTGTTAAACTTCATCAAGAGGTATATTTTTTTGTAGTTTTCAACATAGCTGAATTTAATTTGTTCTTTGCTCACTTCTTTGTTCTTGCCTTTGACAACAACCTTCAAACATCTCAAGATAGCAACAATCAAAAGAACTGAAGAATCCAAGTCATGTCCATTTGTTCTAGATGGCACACAAAGTCTCGGCTCTTGCTTAAAAATCCGTGTCAATGCTCCAGATACTGCCGTAGATCTTTCTAACTGTTCGATCCAGTGGTACCGTGCAGCATGTGAAACTAGCCGAAGGGAAGCTATATCTGGTACATGGTCCTATCTGTTTGCTTTATCATTTGTTTTTTTTAGTAAATGAAGTCTAGCTTTGAGAAGTTCATATGTTGATCATAGGTGCAAACCAAGCAGTGTATGCTCCAGAACCATTTGATGTTGGGAGGATCTTACAGGCAGACATTCTTTCAAATGGACAGAAAGTCACTGTTACAACAGATGGTCCTATTAATCCTGGTTGGTATTACAAAAACGAATAGATGTTTAAAGTGCACATTAATAAGTGAATGTTTGACTTATTGAATTGCAGATTCTGGCTTGCAATCTCGTGTAGAGTTTCTGATGAAAAAATCCAAAAGTGAATTCAGCGTAAGTTCATACATCTCCCTAGGACGAGACCAAACCATGTTAAATTAACTCTTCTTTGGAGAGAAGACCGGTGATTAACGAGTTTTAGCCACTAGGCCAACACCTTGTTTACTTGAAAAAGAGTTGCATCGAGTTTATGTTCTAATAAGCTGAACACTTCGAACTTCTCTTCAGGTGGTTATATCACAGATGAATGGACAAGACTATGCATCTCGATCTCATGTCTTCACCGTTGGAAAGACGAGGATAAAGCTGTCTCGAGGATGGATCACAAAGGCGAGAGAAATATATTCCACATCCATGCAGGTATCTAGAGACTCTTTTCTTCATTCTATTTCACAGAAACATCTCTTTGACATTTAATGAAACAGTTCTTACTGATGTATATGGTTTTGTCTTGGTATATTAATTATTCAGCTATGTGGAGTTAGAGGCAATATTAAAGCTCCTACGAAGTCGTTGCTCTGGCAACCAAGAAAGAGTCTAACTTTCACACTAACCTTTGAGTCAGAACAAGAACGTAACACAGCCATAGTCCTTGCTCGAAAATACGCTTTTGATTGCAATGTAAGCAATACTATCCTTGTGAAATGATTTTTTTAGACTCTGGAATCATTGTGGTTAACATAACAGGCTCTCTAAAACCTGCAGGTTACATTGCTTGGGCCAGATGATTAAACAAATGCTGAACAAGACATTGTTATTAACCAACCACCTGATTTTTTTGTTGTGTGTTGTTTTTTTATTGTTGTGTTTTTTTTTTCACACTTTGGTTCAAAGAAAGAAGGTGCAATCTTAGCGTCTCACTGTTCCTCCATTAATGTTGCTGCATAGAGTTTTATTATAGACAGCAGAGTTTCAAGTTTGTTTTGTGTTTCCTTATTTTGCCGGTTTATCAGTTTGATATGGTTGCCACGTCTGATTTGCTTTGGTTTGTTTGCTTGATTTTTATGAATTTTTTTTTTCTGATAAAGAGGCAAAATTGTTAATCAGCTTATGAGTGTGAGATCAGAGATTTAGAGTTGTTTGTAACTGTTACAAGCATATGATAAATTCCTTAACTCCATTATCAGTATGTATTTATCATCTGTTGTTTAATTTATGAAACATCAGAGTACTCAACACTCCACAACAGAGCCATTACAGTCACATAAGACCAAACAAAGCTGACTCCATTATCAATATTTGTAAATAAGTATATTGCTCATGTCTTTGAATAGTTAGGAAAAACTATTACTTGAGAAGTTAATCAGTTACAGAGTTGAGTGATGGCATGATCCAGATATTCACAGACGGATCATACTTTTTCCACTTCAAGGAACCATACTCTCTTCATTGACTTTATAGTATACTCAAAATCCTCTTGAATCCATATAACACAGAAAGACACAACACAGTTCCTTATTCCACTTGCCTGCTTCTGCTCGGCTCTCGATTCAGAAGACAAAGCGCTTGCATAGATCGTCTGAGTGTTCTAACTCTCCGTCCATACACAGCAAGCAAGCAGGGTCAAGTTTAAGTTCGGGTTCATGAATCATGTGGTTGTACATGTACTCATTTTCTTAAAGCGACGTCGTTTCAGAGTCACGTCAGATATTTATTTAGACAAAATAGATAAGATTATCTATCCATTTAAAGACAAAACAAGTAAGAGACAGAAAGAGGAGATCGTGTAAGAGAGATAGAGCAAACATGGAGGCTTTGGTCTGCCGGAAACTAGGAGATCCGACGGCGACGGAGCCGGGGAGTCCAGAATCTCCGGTGGAAGTGAGCAAAAACTACCCGATCCCGCCTTTAACCTCCGACACAGCGGTGAGAGTCAAAGTCACAGCCACGAGCTTGAACTTCGCGAACTATCTCCAGATCCTCGGCAAGTACCAGGAGAAACCTCCCTTACCTTTCATCCCTGGCTCCGACTACTCCGGTATCGTCGACGCGATCGGTCCCGCCGTCACGAATTTCCGCGTCGGAGATCGTGTTTGCTCCTTCGCCGCCCTCGGTTCCTACGCACAGTTCATCGTAGCCGACCAGTCTCTCTTGTTCGTTACTAGATCAACCTCTCCTTCTCTCTTTGTGCTTTTTTGATGTGTTAGTGTAGTGTTTTGGTGTTGTTTCAGGTTCCTAGTACCGGAAGGATGCGACATGATCGCTGCAGCTGCACTTCCTGTTGCGTTTGGGACTTCTCATGTAGCTCTTGTCCATAGAGCTCGTTTAACCTCTGGTCAGGTATGTTATGATTCAGTTTCTTGCTTGATGATGCTAGTGAGTTTGTGTAAAAAGGTTGAGACACTCTGTTGGTTATGATGCAGGTCTTGATGGTGCTAGGTGCTGCTGGTGGGGTTGGTCTTGCAGCTGTACAAATTGGAAAGATTTGTGGAGCCATTGTCATTGCCGTTGCTAGGTAGGTACATGCTGATTCAGAGGTTTTCATGGACTTTAGGCTGGCCTTGAGATTTAGGAGACCATAAACATTTTTATGTTAATCTTAATAATTCGATAATTTTGGGGTCATACAACTTTTGTAGACGAATGTTTCATCTGGTTCTGCCCAGAATCGGCCTGGTTCTTGGTTTGGAGTTATTAGATTAGAATCTTCTTTTTTTTTTTGCCAGAGGGAGTGAGAAAATTCAGCTGTTGAAGTCAATGGGAGTGGATCATGTTGTTGATTTAGGCAGTGATAATGTTATTACAAGTGTCAAAGAGTTCGTCAAGTCAAGAAAGCTTAAAGGAGTTGATGTTCTCTATGATCCTGTTGGAGGGAAACTCACCAAGGACTCCATGAAAGTTCTCAACTGGGGAGCTCAGATTCTGGTCATTGGTTTCGCAAGCGGTGAAGTACCTCTCATTCCTGCTAACATAGCCCTTGTTAAGGTAAATTAAATGATTCTCTAGTAGATAGAGAGTTACTAGAAAGAATCTAACACAACTTGGTGGCAGAACTGGACTGTTCATGGTCTTTATTGGGGCAGCTACAAAATCCACCAACCTACTGTTCTTGATGATTCCATCAGAGAGTTACTGTCATGGCTTGCCAGTGGATTGATCACCATTCATATCTCTCATACCTATAGCCTCTCCCAGGTAAACACTCAACTCATCTTCATAGTATCAAAACTCAAAACACATGTAACTAACCATTTGAATTACAGTCCAATCTTGCATTCGGGGCAATCAAAGATAGGAAGGCAATAGGAAAAGTGATGATTGCTTTCGACCACAAGGCTACTCTGTCTTCAAAACTGTAGAGACTCTCTTTAGCCATAGAAAGAGAACTGAATCTGTTTCTCTAAGTTTAATATGTCATGCTGTAATTTACCACATCCTGTTTGAATTTAATAATCGTTGACTTTATTTGCATTCTTTAGAAATCACTTTCTTTTTGCACTTTGCAGAATAAATTTCAGAGTATGTTACTGTTTTTGGTTTGTGTATATAAACCGGTTTGGCTTTAGGGGAGATAAAGTTTCTGTCTTTCCGGTTAGTACCGGTTTAAGCGTAAAATAAACCAGTACAGAAACCAAAGAGTTAAGGCTGTATGAGGCTTTCCATGCCCTTCGAACGAACCCCATGTGCCGGAATAAATTCGTGGCGATAAAAACCGATATGAGCAAAGCCTATGACCGAGTGGAATGAAATTTTCTAGAAGCCCTCCTGCTGAAAATGGGTTTCGTGGAAAAATGGGTCTCTTGGATCCGATGGTGCGTATTATCAGTTTCATACCAAATACTCCTAAATGGAGAGGCAAAAGGAAACATACAACCTTCTCGAGGCCTGTGACAAGGTAATCCTCTCTCCCCTTTTCTCTTCATTTTGCTGACCGAATCTCTTATATCTATGCTGAGAGGGGCAGAAGAGGAGGGTAGGATTACAGGGTTGAAGATCGCGAGAGCTAGCCCAGCGGTCTCCCACCTCTTATTTGCAGACGATAGCCTCTTCTTCTGCAAAGCGGATGTCCAGCAATGTGCTGAGTTGATACGGATCATTAAGTTGTATGGGAGGGCCTATGGCCAGCAGCTTAACCCAGGAAAATCCTCGATCTTGTTCGGTAACAAAGTAGAGCAAGGAATCAAAGGAACCCTCAAACAAACGCTGGGGATCCATAAGGAGGGCGGTATGGGTATGTACCTCGGACTCCCAGAGAAAATATGTGGATCCAAATGCCAAGTGTTCGCTTTTATCAGAGATCGTCTCAATGATCGTATAAATTCCTGGTCGGCAAAACTCTTATCCAAAGGCGGCAAGGAAGTTCTTTTAAAATCTGTGGCCCAAGCTCTTCCCACGTATGTGATGTCTTGCTTCCTCCTACCAAAGGATATTATTACGAAATTCCAGGGAGCAATTGCAAAATTTTGGTGGAGCACTAAAGCAAATAACCGTGGACTACATTGGCTCGCATGGGAGAAAATTTGTTTACCCTTTGACAAAGGTGGTTTAGGTTTCAGAGATTTACAAGACTTTAATCTGGCCCTTCTAGCCAAGCAACTGTGGAGACTTTTGCACCATCCTGATTCCCTCCTTGCTCGTGTCCTCAAAGGCAGATACTTTCGACATATCAGCCCTATGGAAGTTAAGAAATCAAACTCCCCTTCTTATGGGTGGAAAAGTATCCTGGCAGCACAAGATCTCTTCCGGGAAGGCTTAAGGAAAACAATAGGCTCAGGCTATCATACCCGAGTGTGGCTGGATCCATGGATCCCCTCAGTTCCAGCAAGACTGGCCACTGATCTAGGGGTATACCGGGACCAAAACCTGCTGGTTAGCCACCTCATTGATCAGACATCACACCAGTGGAAAACAGACATTCTAGAATCTCTGATAGACCCAGGAGACATCCCGTTAATACGGAGTATTCGACCCAGCCTTAGATTCAAGGAAGACGGTTACTGTTGGATTCATACAAAATCGGGTTTATATACAGTCCGCTCAGGGGTATAAGCTTGCATCACAACTAAAGGAAGACAAAAAAGAAATCTACGCCTCGAAGCCTAGCACCAATAGGCTAAAATCTCTAATCTGGAAGTTGCAGACTACTCGAAAGATCAAGATGTTCCTCTGGCAAGCCTTATCGGGGTGTTTAGCGACATGTAGTCGGCTTACTGATCGTCACTGCGGTACGGATAGAACATTCCCCAGATGTGGGAACGCCGACGAAACAATAAATCACCTCTTATTCTTTTGTCCCCCAACCCTTCAGACCTGGGCTTTGTCTAATATACCGTCGAGTCCGGGGTTTTTCCCGAGGGAGTCTATTTTTGAAAATTTTGACTACCTACTCCTCCGTGCAAAAGCGAATGGTACTCCCGAGCATGTACTATCTTGCTTCCCATGGATTCTATGGTTCATCAAGAGGAGGAATGGAAGTTTGCACAAGGGATATCCGGCCAAGCAACCCCACCCGGACTGCCCATATCGGAAGACGAAAATGTCGTTGCTGAATCATCATTTCCGAGATGCCAAGTGGATGCATCTTGGATGAAAAATTCAAACTTTTTCGGAGGTGGTTTTGTTTTCGATTTTGAACCAGGTTCTCATATCTACGGCTCTTGTGGGATGAACCAGGTCCTATCTCCCCTACATGCGGAGTTCAATATCTTGCTTATTGCAATGAAGAGCTCTTTGCAACTAGGGTTTACTTCGATGTCCTTTGAAACGGACTGTCTACAGCTAGTCAAGCTGATTAATAAAGAAGAAGATTGGCCAAGTCTGGCTTCAGAACTAGATGAACTTGTCCATGTTCGTTCTGAGTTTACTGTTTTTTCTCTATTTTATATCATACGCAAGTGTAATGTAAGAGCTGATCTCCTTGCCAAAGGAGCACGCTCACAAAATTCTATCTTTTCCCATGTAGACCCTTTGATTTCGATGTGGATGAAACTATAATATCTATGTTGTCTTTTTTACAAAATTAGCAAATCAGTTATTATGGTTCATCAAAACCACCACCACCATCGTCAAGATGATATTGTTTTACACAAATACGTCTTCGTTGCTTTTTTATCTAGTTTTCTTGTGATTTGACTCCCTCCTTATCTGAATTCTTCATGTTTTTCCTTCAATCTCTTCCCATTAGAATGAAACTGTTCTGAATCCAAGAACACAAATCATTAGAAGCTGAAAGGATTTATCTCTTATTTCTCATTTGAATTTCTTCTCTTTTTTCTTTCTTTTCTTACAATTGTGGACATTAAAAATGAGGGTTTTGATTATTCGTTTTGTTAGATCAATATGTTGAGCCAATGAGAAGCAACCCTGGAATTGATTGTGTAAAGAGTTGATGGGAAACCGCTGTGCAAGAACTCCTTGTTGTAGAAAGGTAATGATTAAACTCGTAATGTTTTGGTTCTTGATTTCTTGTTAGCTACAATATCTTGTGTTTGAGCCTTATAGTGATTCAATGTTTGATTAGGCATAGCTTATAAGATAAGATGAATAATCTATATCAATAAACCTGTAACATAAAACTCCATCTTGTGTTTTGTTTCTTGATTTTCTTGTTAGGTACAACATCTTGTGTTTGAGTCTTGTAGTGATTTGAATGTTTAATTAGGCACAGCGTCAGACACAGGATGGAAGAATGTGTTAAGAAATCTGTAACCTAGAACTCCATATATGCAATGTGTTTACAGTTATGGTCATGTATGTGCTGCTGCAACAACAACAACAACAACGAGGCTCAAGCCAGATGCCAACATGGGTTCAAAGGAAAGGTCTATCCGGTAACCAAAATCAAGAAATGGGAAGAAAAGATCGCAGAAGCTAACAACAATGGCAAGATTGTAAGCTTCTTTCTTCTAACTCTTCCTTTTTCTCTATCTAAGTAACTAACTTAAGTCATTCGATCAACAACAAACAGCTTGTGGTGTATTTCAGCGCACCGTGGTGTGTACCTTGTAAAAAGATAGAACCAGTATTCAGAAAACTTGCTTCTAGATACCCTTCAATGATATTTGTAACCATTGATGTTGAAGAACTCGCTGTAAGTAAAACCTAAAACTCATGTGCTTTTGAGAAGATTGATTATGAAATTTGGTGAAAATGAAAACAGGAGTTTAGTGATGAATGGAACGTGGAAGCTACACCAACTATAGTGTTCCTTAAAGATGGGAGACAAATGGATAAACTTGTTGGTGCTGAAACCTCAGAGCTTCAGAAGAAAACAGCTGCAGCTGCTGATCTCTCACTCCAAAAACCATAAACTCTTAAACAACAGACTAGAAACAAAGTTAGGTTTTCTTCCGTTGTCTGTCCGATATTTGTTCAAAGGAAGTGATTTCAAGAAGTTACTTGCGGATGAAGTAAGTGTCATGAGATTCTTTTCCATCCTTGAAGATTTGACTTACTATGACTTATATTCCTTTTTCTGAAGTTGTTTCAGACAAAACATGTAGATGGAGAAGAGTTTGGTGAGGATGGGTTTTATATAGCAGGCAGGGCTTCTGTAGTTCTCATTTGTGCAAATGCATTTGTTTCTATTTTATATATTCTCAGATGGTTACAATGTTTCCAACAGTAAAAGAAAATCTTCTAGTACATATTTGTTTAAAATTCTTCATTAACTTTAGACGTTAATTATTTTTCTATTTGAATACCTGAACAAACAGTCAAACACGGTATAGAATGAAAGATTTTTCCATAGAAACTTGTTGCTAGTGCTACTAGTCAAATAATCAAAGTTAAATAGTGTAACGTATTATTCGAGCTCAAAAAGGATTGGTCAATAATATTTTGCTTTTATGTTGCCAAATTACAAAGATGCACGTTGAATTTTTTTTTTTAAATAAATAAACCACTTCTATTTCTTATAAAGAAAGATCCAATCTATTATAAATACGAAAGAAAAGAATGTAAAGACAATAAAGGGCTGTTTTACTGGCGATCTCCAAAGTTGACTTTTTAGAACCAGTCGTTACAACTTAGGAACTGGACCTCAACTTTTGTCTCTCGTCAATGAAACTCTCAGATCTTAATTTTCCACAAGTAAAGAAATAAATTAAAAAGTACAATTCAGCTGAACCAGCATCACCGTGACCTTTATACAATTTGATTTTTTTTTTTTTGTTATTGTAGTTCATGTGCCTGATCTGATTCATATAATAATATCTCCTCCCTGCTTGCTTGCTTGAAAGATCATCAACAGAAGGCTTTGTATTCTGCAGAAAAGAAAAGACATTCATCAAAGATAAGTCAAGCATCAAAACCATGATGATGAAGAAGAAGAAGAAACTGAGCAGATCCCAATCTTCTACCGAGAAAACTCTTGAACCATCCCAAGATTCTTCACCTTCACCTAGGCTCCTCTCCATAATTCGTTCTAAGGTGACTTCTCTCTTTCTCTTTGGATTTTGATTCTTTCTCGGGTTCTGGATTTGAGTTCTTGTGCATGTGTTTTGTAGTTGGTAAGTGGTAAAGACTTGAAGCATATGTTAAGAGGCAAGAAGACCAAAACCGCTCCCGGACTGTCTTCTCAGTCTAGAATCGTGAGATGTCCAAAGTGCCACAAGCTTCTCCAAGAACCAATAGATGCAACTATTTACAAATGCAGTGGATGCAACTCGATTCTCCAAGGTACAATACCTTTTTTATGTCCATCCTAAACCCCTACTCTACAAATAAACATCCTTGTGCTTAGTTTCCTCTGTTTCTTGTGCTCTTTCTTTGAATGCAGCAAAACGTTGGGAACTGGAAAGTAATAGTGACTCTATTCCAGAGGCTCTCCTTTATTCTCAAAACCGTGGTTTAAGTACACGGTTAGAATCTACAGAAGGTGGTAGTGAAACTCCAATGAGGAGTTCTTACCGGAAGTACAACTCGAGGGCATCCCCTTCTATTGACAAGGGTTATCATTCGGAAACTGTTTACAAGCCTGAGACATCCGGTGTCCGCAGAGAATGGATGAGAAGGGCTGATGAGTTCAGTGTGACAGGTGATTCTGATGCGTTTGCTTCAGCAAGAAGCTCTCCGTATAACTCACGCAGCAATGCCTCGGAGTGGACAAAATTTGAGAGAAGCTATGAAAAACCGCCTCGGGTTCCTTTCTATCCAGCTAGTCCTTCGCCTTCTTCTGCTTATGAGTATGGCTGCAGTAGTCCCTTTCACGGGTCTCAAGCTTCTGCATCTGAGCAGTCTTATGATCATCATCAACAAAACCAATTCAAGCAATACGGAAGAGAAGGCTGGTTTCAAGAATCTCCTGCTGCTTCACCGATTCGTTGTTTCCGGGGTGAAACATCTGACAAAAAGTACTATCCCTCGTCTTCTCAGTCTCAGCTTCATGATCCTCGGTATCATAATCTCTATGTACCCAGTAGCTCTGCAACCTCGCATGGCTCTGTGTACTCTGAGCTTAGTTATCAAGCAGATACAGCGCAACATCGTTCCCAATACTCTGAGCATTCCAAGAGTGGGAGAAGCAGAGAGAAGAGCTCTCAGAGGGGCAAAAAGAAGTATGTCAGAAAGAAGAATCCGGTGGTGAAACGCTATGTGCTTCCTTCAGCAGGTGGAGCGCCTTTTGAAACTTGTTCCTATTGCTTGGCACTTCTACAGCTTCCTCAGGTGTCTCTCCACGGAAAACATAAGGGATATCAGGTGAGATGTGGCAGTTGTTCCGGTGTACTTAAGTTCTCTGTTCGAGAGAAAGTAGACACTGCCCTCGATTCACCTGTTTTTGCTGAGGAGACTGTTACTAATAATCATCAGGATTCAGCTTCAGAAGGTCACGAAGAGATTTATCCAGATGACAGTCATTTGTCTTGTTCAGACAATGGCTCTGGAGACAGAATCTGCAAAAGCAACGATGATGTTATCCTGAGACGGAATGTGGAAACGTTTGAGGATAATGAGAGTAAAGAAGACACAGGAAGCATATCAAACACATTTTCAGATTCGAAAATGGAGGCGCTGCAGCCTCAGTGGGAGCTTTCTGTGATCCACAAGTTAAGGGAACAACCTGCATTAACTGAGAGTATCGGAGAAACTTCAAGAAACCATCTAGAGCAATCTGAGGAAGCTCGTCGAGAGAAGTCAATCGAGATGGATAATAACATTCCTGAAAGAGTCAGCTGCGATATAGAGGAGGCTGGATTATATGAGAAGAATGATATTCTTAAACCAGAAGGGATGTATGGAGATGGATCAGGTGAATCCTTAGAGGTTCCAGTATACAAGAACGAAAGAATGAATGATTCAAGTACAGAAGCTGAGACAGTTGCAGAGAGACCTGTATCTCATAGTGGGGAACCGAACGAATACGTCAGTGAAACACGTGTACTGTCTGAGAATATTGGAGACATTCAAGAGTCTGATTGGGAGGAGACTCAAGGAAATGAGGAAAATGGAGGTGGATGTAAATGGGAAGATATCATGGGAGACAAACCGAGGTTGATTTTGGAGAGATCTCGGTACATTGGAGATTCAATCTGTGACAGCAGCTCAAGCAATGGTGAAATATATGAGGATACAGCGATCAAGGAAGATACAAAGCACACATCAGCGGCACCACAGAACGAGAACCAGAGGTTTATAGGACATCCTGACCAATCGGATGAGGCTCCAAAAACAGCATCCCGGATTCATGAGGAGCAGTCCAAGTATGAGTATGAGAACTTAAGTGAAAGCCAAGAGTTGGATAAGACCATTAGTGACAGTGTCAGGTATGAGTTAGAGGAGTCAAGACATGAGACAAATGAAGCTCTTGATACTGGTAGGGTGAGTGAAGATGGATCTGTTGTTTCTCTCACGAAGGCGAGTGAAACCTTCAAAACAAGCATAGAAGGCGAGAATGTAGAAAATTCCTATGAAATACTCGAGTATGCAGGAGAAAGAACATGGACAGAGACTATGGAAGATAGAGCGGGGTTGCACTTGGAGGAATATGAAAGCAACTATGAGAACTACATCAAACCCTTTGAACGGACTTCAGAAGGAGCTCCGACATTTCATGTGCAAGAGTATGAGCTACTGAAGATAACTAAGCCAGAAGAGGATGCTGATGGAAGATTGGAATCCAGTTCAAGGGGTTCCTTTAGTGACCATGAAAGTGCAGAAGAGAGTGCTGTATTTGAGGAAACTCAAGATGCTAGATCAGATCAGTCCCAGTCTGAGTACGAGATACCAAGCGAAAGACAAGAGTTGACCTACACCGTTTTTGACACAGAAAGGCATGAGAAACAGAAGGACAGATACGAGACAAATGAAACGCTTGAGCCAGTCGAGATGGTCGGAGATGGATCTGTTGCTTCTCTTGAGAAGGCGAGTGAAACAAAAATAGGCGAGATAGGTGAAAAGAGGTTGATATATCATCAAATGGCGCCTCAAAACGAGAACCTAGAGGCAATGGGAGATGAAGCCGAGTTGCAGTTGGAGGAATATCATAACAAGCTACATGAATGGACTGCAGAAAGAGCTCCAACATTTCGTCTGCATGAGTATGAGCTAGGGACAATGCCTGCATCAGAAGACGATGCAAATGGAAGATCATCCAGTTCAACGGATTCCACCAATGACAATGAAACTTCAGAAGAGAAAGTTGTGGCTCATGAGGAGGCTTCACTGGTGAATGAGAACAAAATCAAAGAGCTAATAGTTACTCTAATGGTGGAAGATGAACCATCATTGCACTTGGGGAAGTGCGAAAATGAAACAACGTTTGAATGGTCAGAAAGAGCTCCAACCATTCCTTTGCATGAGCCTGAGCTAAGGACAATGCTTGAACCAGACGAGGATGCAGATGGAAGATCCGAATCCAGTTCAACGGGTTCCTTCAATAACCATGAAAGTTCAAGGTTGAGGGGTGTGTTTCACGAGGAGGAGCAACAGCTAATGAGCGATAGCAGAACCGAAAAGCTACAACTACACGAAATGACAAAAGATAGGGTATCACTGGACTTGGAGAAGGGTGAAAACGAATCAATAAAATTGGAAGAGACATTTGAATGGACTACAGAAAGAGCTCCAACGTTTCGTCTGCGTGAGTCTGAGCTAGGGACAATGCTTGAAACAAACGAGGATGCTGATGGACGAACAGAATCTAGTTCAAAAAAAATAGATATAGATCATGAGGAGGCCAGGCTGGTCATTGTTATCAGAACCAAAGCGCAACAAGAAAGCGAAGTGGCAAAAGATCTGGTACCGCTGCACTTGGAGTGTGAAAATGAATCAATGAAACTGGATCAAACATTTGAGTGGACTTCAGAGAGAGCTTTAACATTTCGTCGCCGTGAGTATGAGCCAGGGACAGTGCCTGAACCGGACGAAGATGCATCAGAATCTAGCTTAAGGGTTTCCTTTAAGGAGCATGGAATTTCAAAAGAAAGAGCTGTCATTCACGACAATGAGTCTTGGCTGGTGGATGATTATGAAACCAAAGCGCTTAAAGCAGGCGTAATAGCACACAACGGACCATCACTGGATTCACTGCACTTGGAGAAGTGTGAAAATGAAAAAGTGGTACTGGACCAGACACTTGAACCAAGGGATGATATACTCGGGCTCAGTCTTGATGACACACTTGAGCAAGAGAGGATAACGTTTCATTTGAATCTAAGGCAGACCTTTAAGCAAGGTGACACTGAAGACAACATACCAGCATCTGAAGGCCATGAATCCACAAGTAAAATGGCCGAAGTAGATAGTGAAGCTGAAGAGGATATATCGGGAGACCATTTAAAGTATTTGCAGATAGAGAATGAGAAGCCAGGACTAACCTCTGAACCATATTTTCATTTCTATAACACAACGGATCCCTCTGAGATTGTGGGTCTGCGTCTTGCGTTATATGAAACTCAAACTTCACCTCTAAGGTCACCTCTCAATTCACCAATTCATACTCCTATGGGTTCCCCACTGCACATCCTGATGCGTTCTCCGATTGCTTCACCAATGCATCCCCATATAGTTTCACCACTGCGTTCTCCCATTAACTCATCTGGATCACTCTCTGACGTATTGTTCTTCGGCAAGAAAGCTTGAGGACAGTAAAGCAGATAATAATTCCACCAAGCTTGATCAATCTTTCCCCCATACTTTCAAGACTTCACCTCCAATGCAGAACAGTGTGTACATTGTTTCATTTTGTTTGCAAGTGACTGGATTACATGTAAGTTTTTCTATATAGAGCTGTTCTCTTCATTTACTTAAAACATGATACAAGGTTACAGGTTTCAACTGCTATGAACAGAGAGAAAAGTCTAGATCATATGAATAATAAGAAGCATGCTCCTAGATAATGTATTCACTCTAGACATAACCAAGGCCAACGTTTTAGGACAAACCAGTTCAAACACAAAGTGATTCCCAGTTACTCTATGTACAGTAATGCTTATCATCTTCCATAATATCAAAATGTTACTTGCAACAACAACAAAAGAATGAAAAGCTTGCAACTTTGAATACGCCTAAAGACATGTGTTCATTATCCATACCAAAAGAGTCATTCCATAATCAATTTTCAAGAAGCTAAAGGTTATTCCTTTATAGAAGATAGGAGGAAATCATTAACTAGTGTTCATAAAAATCTAAACTTGCAGTTGAAATGTATTGTCTTTCCTCTACTATACTTTCTAAATAAGTTAGCCTATAGTATCAAACTAGAGAGTAAACCTCGCGACAGTTCTTAATACAGGAAACCCAAAATTTATCGCAAAGGAAAAGCTAAGATATAAATGAAAACATACTTCGGAGGATCCAGACGGCGTTAGCGGCAGCTGCGAAGCTCCATCCGCCGCCGTATGTGACTCTCGTTTGAACCTTTAAAGGAGTAAGTGGCTATAATCAGTTCGACGATTCGCTCAGTATTTTCACACTCTGTGCCATCTAGCACCTACACAAGTGAACGACGTGTCGTTTTAAACAGTCTGTTTTTTTTCTCCATCACCTTATTTCTCTTAAGGACAATTCAATTTTGTTTTACTTTAAAGTTTAACTAATAACTACTTTCGGACCCGCGCAATTTCATTCTTAGATATAATTTTATATTTATATGAATACTATTTAGTATTTTTATATATACTACATAAATGAGAATAATTTAAATTGTTTTGGTGGTCATTATTATTAAATAATGATATTGTTGTTGAGTATTTTATTAACTTAGGAAATGTATTTTTAAATTATTTTAAAAGTGTAAAATGTTAAATTGTATTTTATAATTTTATAATATAAGTTTAGTTATTAGAAGATAATACACTAATCGCCATACAGTACAAAGGTTAGTAATCTCTTTGTATAGAAGTTCAATTTATAAGGAAGGGAAATGCTATTTATGAATGAAATGTAAATAATTTGATTCATATGGAAAGAATACTTGGATATCATCAGTGAAACACCATTCATCTATTCACTTGTAGGAAGATGTCGTACGAATATTATATGCCAGGAAAAAGCAAAAGCAAAGATAAACGTAAATGAAATACAAAGAAAATTAAAGACAAGCAAAGATAAACGTAAATTAAATACCAAAAAATAAAATTAAAACTATATATCAAAGTGATAAAATGTTTTGAGATGCTGAGTATGAAAAGATAGGGATTCTTGGCAGCCATGGAAGGTCTATATATATATTTTTAGATTTAAGAATATACATCATTAGTTTAGAGTAAACTTTTTATAACTAAATGTTTTGATTTCAATCAAACCAACTTGGGTTAATTTTCAAATCTATATTAACCCAAGTTGGTTTGATTGAAATCAAAACATTTAGTTATAAAATTTTACTCTAAATTATTAGGGTTGGTCTAAAACATATTCGGTTCGTGAATGAAGTATTGTTATATATAGCATATTGCCTATTTTCAACTTAACCCAAATTGGTCAGATTGATACACTAACATTTTACTTGGATATTGGGTGGGTTACTGGTCTAAAACATATTCGGTTCGTGAATGAAGAATTGTTATATATAGCATATTGCCTATTTTCAACTTAACCCAAATTGGTCAGATTGATACACTAACATTTTACTTGGATATTGGGTGGGTTACAAAGAAAAAAAAACAGATGGGTAAAGTTTCCTTGTAGTGTTTGCGTATCTATATTATTAAAAATCAAGTACAAAATTAGAATGTTTGGAAACATGGATAGTAGACTAAAGGAAAAATGTTTGGAAACATGGATAGCAGATTAAATATTTTTTTCTATTTACACATTTAGTCATCCTATTTCTTTCTTATTTACATATTCTTCCAATATCACTTAAAATAATATATTTAAATTAATTAATTTCAATGTGTTATTTCTTTATCGTAAAAAAACAATCTCGAAATATATAGTGTATGTTATGTAAAACTATCTATAAATATATTATTAAATTATTTATTTTAGTAAAATATAAAAGAATCTAACAAAAATTTACTTAAAATTTTAAATATTTTTATAAAATTATACATTAATAATCGTGATTCGTAATATAATATTATTTTAAATTATTTTAACTAAGTTTTTATTATAAAACAGGAAAATAAAATTCTAAACTATTTTTTAATAAATTCTATAAATATATTGTCTATTATTTAAAAATAGCAGTGTTACATTATTTAAATATGGTAAAATTATAATAAATAGTTAAATTAACAAATTTTAAAATTTTATCTACTATTAACAAATAGTAATTAGACCATTTCAAAAATTAGTTAATATGACATATTTAATTATTTACATTAATAATAAACCAACTAAAGATTTGAATTTTGTTTTTTAATTATAACAAAATCTGTTGAGAAAGAATCTAACAAAATCTTACTTAAAAATTTAAATATTTTTATAAAATAGTACATTAATAAATTTCGTAATTAGTTATATAATATTATCATAAATCAATGTTAACTAAAATTTTATTATAAACAAGAAAATAAAAATTCTACTATTTTATAAATTCTATAAATAAACTCTGGATTATATGAAAATAGAAGTGTTACATGAATTAAATATGATAAAATTATATTAAATAGGTAAATTAACAAATTTTAAATTCTAAAGTTTTTCATATAAATAAATCATCATTCATCATTAAAATAGGCTAAAATTCATAAGCTGTATAATAGCTTTATACAAAATAAATATTAGATATTAGATATAATAGATTTTTTGAACTATCACAATTTTGATAATCATCAATTAGGAACCAAATAAAATAGTCTATTTTTGAACCTATAAGATTTTGAATTTAAATATATTAGATATTAGATATAATAGATTTTTTAAACAATCACGATTTTGATAATCAATCAATTAGGAACCAAATGTTTTTTCAGAATATTCATCAACTCATTATACCATATTTATAATTTTACCATATTTAACTAATGTAACACTGCTATTTTTATATAATAGAGAATACAAATTTTAAATTCTAAAGTTTTTCATATAAATAAATCATCACTCATTATTAAAATATGCTAAAATTCATAAACTGTATAATAGCTTTATACAAAATAAATATTAGATATTAGATATAATAGATTTTTTGAACAATCACAATTTTGATAATCATCAATTAGGAACCAAATAAAATACTCTATTTTTGAACCTATAAGATTTTAAATGTAAATATATTAGATATTAGATATAATAGATTTTTTAAACAATCACGATTTTGATAATCAATCAATTAGGAACCAAATGTTTTTTCAGAATATTCATCAACTCATTATACCATATTTATAATTTGATAACAGAATTTTCAATCCTTTTAAAACGTGTGCAACACCCATCTAATATTTTGGGTATATAAATTTGGTACATTAATAATAAACCAACTAGAATTTTTATTTTTTAATTATAACAAAATCTGTTGAGAAAGAATTTAACAAAATTTTACTTAAAAATTTAATTATTTTTATAAAATTATACATTAATAAATTTCGTGATTAGTAATATAAAATTATTATAAATCATTTTAACTAATTTTTTATTATAAAACAGAAAAATAAAATTTTACACAATTTTTTCATAAATTCTATAAATATATTCTCTATTATATAAAAATAGCAGTGTTACATTAGTTAAATATGGTAAAATCATATTAAATAGGTAAATTAAAATTTCTAAAAAATTTATCTATTATTAACAAATAGTAATTAGACCATTTCAAAAATTAGTTAATATGACATATTTGATTATTTACATTAATAATAAACCAACTAAATATTTGAATTTTATTTTTCAATTATAACTCTGGATTATATGAAAATAGAAGTGTTACATGAATTAAATATGATAAAATTATATTAAATAAGTAAATTAACAAATTTTAAATTCTAAAGTTTTTCATTTAAATAAATCATCATTCATTAAAATAGGTTAAAATTCATAAACTGTATAATAGCTTTATAAAAAATAAATGTATTAACATATGTTAAACTTACAATTTTTTATTTATATTGAAACTTTCAACAATATATTGTTTTAAAATGTTTGTATATAAAAATATAATAATATATAATAAACTTTAATTCTTATACTATTTTTTTTAAAAAAATGTCAATAGAAAACTATGGTATTTTAGAAACTCACTTAAAATTTTAATGACAAATCAAATTTTAATTTTAATTTTTTTTTAATTATAAAAAATATGTTGGGAATTTTTTTATAAATAGTACTAAAATTCAAATATCTTATGTATAAAATAATAGATTAGATGTAGTAACAAAAAAATTCAAAATTAATTTTTAATAAAATAATATGATAGATACTACTATGTATAAAATTTACTAAAAATAGGTCTATATTATTTAAACAAAACAGTGTTTTACTTATAAATTTCGTAAAACATTAAAATGATATATGTTAAAGTATATTTTCTTATACATATTAAATATATTTCTTTTAAGTAATATAAATAAATAAAATTTAAAATATATTATATGCAAAATGTATAAATTAAAGAAAAAACATATTTTGAAAAAGATTCTTTATTTGATTATTTCATATGGTTATTTTATTGTATTTCAACTCGAAAATATATTAGTAAGTAAATAAAAATTAATAATAAATTAAAATGTTTTAAACAAATCACTATATATTAATAATTTTGAGGAAGAAATATAAAAAAAATTATAGAGTTACACAATGTATAGCACTAAATTAAAAATTATATAATTAAAATATTTATAGTAATATCAAATACATTTATAAAATAGAAAAATATCCGCACGGACGTGCGGGTTAAAATCTAGTGCCTTATTATCGAAAGTGATAAGAGAATATACTTTTATTTATAGAGAGAATAATTAGGACTGGGTATTTTATCCGTTAAATTTGATTCAATTTGTTATTCGTTTCGAGTCGATTCAAAAAATATGGATATCTGTAAGTTTTCGAAGCAAATCAAATACTAAAAATCAATATCTGTTAAAAAGAAGTAAATCACAAATATTAAAAAATTAAAGATGAATATCCGCTCCGTTCCGTCCATGATTTTCAATATATAGTTTGAAATATAATCTCATATGTTTATTATTTTAACATATAATTTTATTTTATAAATTACATATAAAAATATAAAATTAATAAAAATATAAAATCTTAGTAGAAAACTACAGTTTTTCTTAAAAAATACTTTATAATTTTTTTATTAATTTAAAAGTTTTATGAAACATATAGTTTCATTAATTTTTTTTTACATTAATAATATATTCAAAAATATAAACTTGTATAGTTTTTCTAAATTTATTTTTATTGAAAATATCCGTTAATAAGGTATCCGAAAATATCCGTAATTATTCACAATATCTGCTAACTTTTCGGATATCCGGAAAACCAGATATCCGTATTTTTTCGAAGCAAAGTAAATCAGAATATCAGATATCCATAAAGTACGAAGCATATCACAAATACTGAAAATTATAGTAGTATTCGATCCGTTCTCACCCCTAATAATAATAATGACACATTAATGTAACCATTTTCACATAAATGTAATTTCTTAGGCTGAAAATAATTTGACTTACGAATTGGTACTATAACAACTTTATACAGTAGATATTTGACTCTATTTTAATAGAATACTAGATTTGATCTGCGCTTTCCAAGCGGGGATTTTTAAATTTTACTTTTTTAAAAATATTATTTAATGATATTTGTAAACCGACAATTCTTAGATACTTGTAGGTTTATACAAACCTACCCAGACCTTGAATGATCCTACTCGACATCATCCGTAAATTCATAATATCCGGATGTAAAATCATTTTAAACTCCAACATTCAGAAAAAACGAATCGTGGTCGATAGATATTTAGATAAACCGAATCGTGGTCGATAGATATTTATATGACCATTTTTAACATCCGTAAGTGTTATCGTAAATTGTAATGTATAACATATATAATTGTGTTTATTTTATATATGTTTGTATATGTTTGAAGTTGTTCATATTGTATTATTGTTTGATCTATTAGAGAAGAAAAATTATGTGATATTTAATTGGATCATATAAATACTATATTATTTTATATTTATGTTGAAATAAGAAAAATTATATAACTAACAAATTAATATAGTTGTCTAAATTACCATAATTTTTATGTTTGTATATAACAAAATTATATTAATAGCAAATATCTTTAAAATGGTTAATATAAAATATAGTTATTATAACAACCTGAGAAATATATATATGTATGTAAATGTATATGTTTATTACATATTTACGTTAAAGATTACTTTTTTTTAAATGAATATGTTTAATTATACACACTGAAATATTTTGGCATTAACTATTGATTTAAGATATATTTATGGACTTTATAAATAAAATTGTATATACAATTGAAATATTTTGGATCTTATGTTAATGAAATTACTAAAATAATATTAATTAAAGAACATTAATATCTTTGTTTCTAAACAATTTTTTTTAAAACTGCTATTCATGTTTCCAAACAAATTTTTTTTTTAAATTGCTATTAATGTTATCAAACAATACAAAATGTACTCCAATTTTAATAAGATAAATATCTACCTAATTTGATATGATCCATAAATTATGTAATACATTAAAAAACTTGAAAAAATGTAAAAATTAAATAACAACTTTCAATGATAAATAAATTTAAGATTCTATTTTAATATAGTAGATATATAGATTAGAAAATAATAATATAATAAGCAACGTTACATCTTCACGGGGAGAAAGGGGCCAACTACTACACATTTGTAGGGTTTAGGGTTTGGTCACCAAACAAAAATCCAAAACCCATTGTGTTTCCCGCTGTCTAATTTACCTTCAAACAGTACAATAATCAATTGATCGCATGTCTACATTACCTTGGATACAAGTCTAGTTTGGGAGTATCTTCAACTTTTCCTTATTGGAACAATGCCTAAGTTACAAGTCTAGCTTATTTTTATTACAAGTCTAGTTTGGGAGTAAGCGAGTATTTTCAACTGTCACTAATGATAATAACTTAATAATTACTCTCTTGATTTGTCACTAAAAATTAATATATATATTTAGCAAGATTGGTTCCAAGTTATCGATCATTAGAGCATGATTATTGGGGGTCCTAAGGTGGGTTTCTTAAGCCGTGGGACCCATGAACAGTGTAAAGATCGGTTACAAAAACTATAGATTAAGAACGGTTCTTATGAGTTTCTTATACTGTTCACGGGTCCCACTGACACGTGGCGACTCGCGATTGGTTCACTTTAAAAAAAGTAAAAAAAAAAAAAAAAAAATAAGAAACCCAAAAGAGTTTCTTGGGTTAATGATGCCCTTAAGGAGTTGCATACCCAGCATTCATCGTTTGAATCTGCTTTTATTTCCTAGAAAATTGTATACTAACATTATAAGTTTAATTTGTTTGTTTGTTGTTATATCTGCTTTCAACGGAAAGTAAAATTCCGTAGTTTCCTTTCATTTGGGTTTCATAACGAACTTACAAATTTTTCTTTTTGGTTTTATGTGATGGATTTACTGTTTTTTGTATGATTAAATGCTTGAAAAATGAAAAATAACTATAATATATTTATCAATATATATAGATTTGAACAAGATTCAGAGTAGTTAGAAATTTGAGAAATTGTATAAAATACCACATTTCTATTATCATTTTTCATGTTTACATTAATCAATGTTATCTTTATTCTTTAAAAGGGAAAAAACACCTATAGCCAATACTGACCCTAAGCACAAGCAAATGAAGCACATGCCTTTCTTAGAATATGTAACATTTCGGCCTTCTATTGAACAAAATCTTCACTAAAGTAGTTGATTTATGGTTACGATCATTAGGTTTCTAGTGCTGAGTTCGACTATTGCCTACTACCTTTTCCATTCTTTTTATATGTAATCAGCTCAAATTTTATTTTTTGCTTCCAGTCCATAATTGTTGAGGGCCGAACCTGTTTATAGCTTTAGAATTAATTAATCTAAAATTTTTTGTTTAAAGTTGAGAGGTAAATAAGATTTTGGAATGTGGAGGTTATGATTCTAATAAATCTAAGAATTTTTTACCTCTTAATAAAAATGTATTTGTGAAAATATATTTTTAATGAAATTAAAAATGATTAACGATACCAATAATGTGGTAAACATGAAATTTTCTCTAGAAATGTTATCTTGTAATCTTTCTACAAAAAAAATCACCTTTATTAGTAGATTTTTCTTCAAAACAGTTAGACCACATATATATTTGTAATGAATTCAAATTTTAGAATTTGGGAGAGACATGAATCTAAGAAGATTGTGACTGTTTTTGAGGGATAGAGAGTCATAGAAGTTCTGACTTAACGTTGTAAATTTTTAAGTATAAGCTTTGACAAGCAATCAAATATATTTTCATTTTTCGGGTATTTTCCATTGAATTTCCTTTTTCAGTATTTTCTCATTTTCTATCATATTTCCCGCCTGAACAATGGGAAATATTCTTATTCCAATGAGAACTTTCTCATTGTAAAAAAGAAAAAAAAAACTTTCTCATTGTAGACATGATATTTGAAGCTTCCTCTTGTTTTCCTTGTTTTTATTTTCCCTTTTGATCGCACCACAAACTCATATTGGTGAAAAGCAAATGTTTGCATATACAATTATTGGTCCCAGCATACGATACCCACTACTCACCCCTTTCGTCATAATAATTCTATTTACACATCACAATCAACTGTACATATTTGATTCCCGCACCGTTCCAGAGTATGAGATTGTTGCACCGTATTGCCTAAACAGTTTTCGAATGATTAACTTATTGGTTTAATCATAGTTTTGATTTGTTTTACTTAACCATGCGTGTATATATAGCAATACTGTTCATTTTGTGAGAATTAATGAGAAACGTTATGTTATAACAGTCTCTTTTCCAATAACATTTATTTTTAAATAGAAAGGTGGTATTTTCTTGTGTCATAACATTTTACCCTTGTTGGATAATTCTAAGGTTTTGGAAACTTAATATATTAATAAGTGTATAATATATTAAGATAAACACAAAAAAAAATTTTTTAAATAAAAAAATGATGTTTCTATTAAGGGAAAATCCCATTAAAAACTTTCAAAGTGGTCATAATTTCCATTTTAAACCTTCAAACTTCAAACTTCCATAATAAACCATTAAACTAATAACACTTTTAACAAAAACAATTGAATTGGCTTAAGTGTTTCTTTATTATTATGATGGACATAATTATAAATACCGTTAACATAATGATTAACTCCGTTTGTTTTATTTAAATATACTTCATAAAATTTTGTCATTTTAATAACCAAATTTTCTTCATTGTCTCCTCTTCGTTGCAGTGTACAGAAATAAAATTTATCATAATAAATAATTCATATACGAAGAATATATCAACGTAGAATTATTTTACTCTTACAAATAAGAATATATTGAAATGGTTATCTATAACTTTTAGAAATCTCTACAAATAAAAATAAAAAACTGAAGAAGCACCACACATTAGGAGTTAAAGACACATAAATATAGATTAAGAAGATTAAAATATTAAGAATCTCATAATTTTATATCTTCTCTAACATACACAAATTTTTTCTTACTTTTTGGTTTTCTTTTTAAAGTTTTTGTTATTCGTTTTTTTCTCGGATTTTTACGATTGCTCTATACAAAACCCGAATAGAGATTTTAAATTAATTTATCTATAAATAAAATAAAAATATGTTTTTCTAGCAAATTAATTAATTTTAATAAAATATACGTTTAAGTAAAATTAATGGAGTTGAGCATCATGTCAACGGTGTTTATAATTATGTCCACCATGATAACAAAGAAAACACGTGAGCCACTTTCATAGTTTTTGTTAAGAGAGTTGCTAATTTGAGGGTTTATTATGGATGATTAAAGTTTGAAGGTTTAAAGTGGAAGAAATGACCATTTTGAAGGTTTTTAATGGGATTTTCCCTTTCTATTAAGGTTAGTTTGTGTTTTTCTTATTCCACATGTTAAAAGAAATTGTCCTTCACTATAAATATAGGTCTATGGAGAGGTGTTCCATAAGATCTAAGAGAGTAGAGCATAAGTTCTAAGAGAAACATTGAGAGTTTTAGTTTTGAGTAGTTTCTAAAGCTAATAAGAAAAGTTGTTCTTATAATTTATTTGTTTCTAGAGAACTTGAATTGGTATCAAAGCGGTTTGACGAAGATCTGCAAGAAGACCAAAATACCATTTGAGTGGAATGAGACCCTTCAAGTCGGAAGAAGAGGTTTGTGGCACAAACTAGTCAAAAGATCATGGACCTGTGATGTTGTGGGAGAAACATTCTTAAAGGAAACCCTGCGATTACTGGTACAAGATGGTGCTAAGATAATTCACTAAAGGAAAAAACACACGAGATGAGTGTGGTCCTTAATTTGAGGGGAAGAATGTGAGATATCAAACAAAGTCCCACATTGGAAGTTTAGAAAAAAAGTATCTAATGTATAAAGAGAAGTCCAACTATAACTAGTGTCAGACCTTTTGGGAAGGAATCCAAAAGTAAATCCATGCGGGCTAGCTTCTTAGGCCCAAAGTGGATAATATCGTACTAATCGGACAATAAAGAGTTGGACATGGACTTTCGCAAAAACCCAACAACTGGTATCAGAGCTTAAGTTAAAAGCTTCGATCAAAGCTTAAGTTGAAGCTTCGATCCTAGTGGCTGTGAACCAAGGGTTCACGACGCAAGATGGCTGACGTGAATAAGGCTCCACACACGAAGGACTTTGGATCTGCATCCATCCAATGTCCGATGTTGAACTCGACAAACTATACAGTTTGTCAATGAGGGTGAAGGTTTTATTATGTGTTCATGATGTGTGGGATACAATAAAACTTGGTTCGAATGATCAAAAGAAGAACGATGTTGCAATAACTCTTTTGTATCAATCTATGTCTGACAATTTGATTCTCCAAGTGGGAGAACAAACCGCATCGAAAGAGATCTGAAATGTCATCAAGTTACGACACCTTGGAGATAATCATGTAAGGGAGGCGAGATTCGAGACGTCGATGACAGAGTTTGACAAGTTGAAGATGGATGATAGCGATACCGAAGATGATTTTGCGGAGAATATATCAAGTCTAGTATCCAAGGCAGCCTCGTTGGGAGAAACATAAAAGAGTCCAAGATGGCTAAGAAGTTCTTGAAGGGTCTTCCAAGGCACAAGTACATCCAGATTGTAGCGTCCTTAGAACAAGTCCTATACCTCAACTCGATAGGTTTTGAGGATATAGTTGGAAGGTTAAAGGCGTACGAGGAGTGTGTAGGGGAAGAAACTCAGAAAAAAGATCAAGGGAATCTCATGTTTTAAGATAATAATCACCATAGTCAGAGGAGTTATGGATACTTTCGTGGCAGAAGTAGATGATGTAATGGAAAAGGCAGAGGTCGAGGTGTGTTATACAACGAAAATCATATGTCATACACGGACGTCAAAAACTCGAAGAAGGATCAATCAAAGGTGATATGTTGGAGATCTGACAAGTCGGGTCACTATGCAACTGTCTGTCCCGAGAAGTCAGTGAAGAATCAAGAGACTAACCTAAACAAGACACAAAAGGCTGATGCCCTCTATGTACACGAGGTGGTTTTCTTGAATGAAGAAAAGGTGATTCCGAAGAATATCGTTATCAACAAAGGCAATGCAAGTGTTTGGTATTTGGATAATGGAGCGAGTAATCACATGACATGGAACAAAGAGTTATTTTGAGTTTGAATCTCAACACCAAAGGGAAGGTGAAGTTTGGTGATGGATCGTGTGTTGATATCAAAGGAAAAGGGGTTGTCACCTTTGTGTGCAATACTGGCGAGAAGAAGGCACTCAAAGACATATACTACATACCCGACCTGAAGCACAACATATTGAGTCTTGGTCAAGCAACTGAAAACGGATGTGAAGTTAACATGAATGATGTCTGTTTAACACTCACATATTCATGTGGCAGGTTGCTTGTACGTGTAACAAGATCACCAAACCGTCTCTACAAGACCCCGATGGAGATTAGTTATCCGCAGTGTTTACATGTCAGAGATGAAGATACTACATGGAGGTGGCATGCTCGACTAAGACATATAAGCTACGACGTGATGAATAACATGGTAAAGAAGGAGATGATCGTAGGAATACTGAGTGTAACACACGAAAAAAGCGTGTGTCACATGTCTAGCAGGGATGTAGATTAGACACTCATTCCTGACTAAAGCCATGTTTCGTGCGACAAAGCCATTAGAGTTATTGCATCGAGATTTGTGTGGACCAATCACACCGCCAACGCCAGCAAATAACAAGTATGTCTTTGTTCTAATTGATGATTTCTCCAAGTATATGTGGACTATACTTATGAAGGAGAAGAGTGAGGCATTTGATCGGTTCAAAAGGTTTAAGGAAAGTGTAGAGAAGCAAACTGGTTCAACCATTAAGAACTTTTGCACCGATAGAGGAGGAAAGTTTACCTCAGTTGAGTTTAATCGATTTTGTGAAGAGAATGGAATTAAAAGGCACATAATTGTGCCTTACACGCCTCAACAAAACAATGTTGTGAAATGGAGAAATCAAACCTTATTAGGTATGACAAGAAGTATGCTGAACGCAATGAAGATGCCGAACTACTTATGGGGGGGGAAGATGTACGACATTTAACTTACCTCATCAATAAAGTTCCTACAAAAGCCTTGAAGGATCAAACAGCATATGAGTGTCACACATTGAAGAAACCAAATATTGAGCATTTGAGGATATTCGGCTGTGTAGCACATGCGAAGGTTTGTGTTACTCATCAGAAGAAGTTGGATGAGAGATCAAAGTGTGTGAACAATCTTGGAACTGAGCCGGGTTCCAAAGCATATAGACTCTATGATCCAGTTGCAGGGAAGGTGATGGTGAGTAGAGATGTGATTTTTGATGAAAAGAAAGCTTGGGATTAGTCGTCTACAACAAACCAAGCTGATTGTGAAGAATGTATGCTTAAGCTTCCACAAGGTATAGAAGAAGGCAATGATCAAGGTGAGGATCATGAACAAGAAGCTATAAACCAAGATGAGGAAGAAGAAAAAGCAGATACTGATCACAATGAAAACCAAAACGGTGGTGGTCAAACGTTGGTGACTAGACACGGCCAAGCCATATCAAAACCAATATATCTCGATGACTATGTATTACTTGCAGATCAAGAAGGTGAAATTCTGTTGCTCACAGTGGATGGCGAGCCGAAGAATTATCTTAAGGCAAAACACGTGAGAGAATGGGTTGAAGCAATGGTGGCCGAGTTGGAGTTTATCACAAGAAACAAGATATGGGAGCTTGTGGATAAACCAACTGGAGTGAAACCTATAGGGTTAAAGTGGATCTACAAGATAAAGAGAAAGGCGGATGATACGGTGAACAAGTACAAGGCAAGACTTGTGGAAAAAGGCTATGTACAAAGATAAAGAATAAATCTCGATGAAGTGTTTGCACTAGTGGCACGTCTCGAAACTATATGACTCTTAATAACCCTTGCAGCAACAAACGGATAGGAGATTCATCATCTGGACGTGAAGACCGCTTTCTTGAATGAAGATTAAAGGAGACAATGTACGTCACACAACCCAAGGGCTTTGAAAAGAAAGGAGAAGAAGATCGAGTTTATGTGCTACGCAAGGCTTTATATGGGTTACGCCAAGCCCCTAGAGCATGGAATGTAAAACTCGATCAAGTTCTGAAGGAGATGAGATTTAAGAAGTGCACCAAGGAACCATCAGTGTATCGCAAGAACGAAGGAGGGGACTTCTTGTTGATAGCCATTTACGTTGATGTTCTATTTGTGACGGGAACTTTGCTTAAGGTGATTAAGCAATTCAAAGAAGAGATGTCAAAGAAGTTCGAGATGTCAGATCTAGGAAAGCTAACGTATTATCTTGGCATAGAAGTGATTCAAGGAGCAGACAAAATCAGGATAAAACAAGAAAGGTATGCTCAAGGAATCATGTGTGACACAAAGATGGAAGGGTGTAACGCGACTCATGTACCAATGGAGTCGACTTTGATGATCTCAAAAGCTGAAGATGAACCAGAAATAGATGCTACGGATTTCAGAAGAATGATAGGATGTTTGAGGTATCTGCTTCAAACAAGACCAAACGTATATTACACAGTTGATGTTCTAAGTCGATACATGCAAACTCCAGGTGTTGAGCAGAAGGCCGACATCCTTACACGACCATTAGCAAGGATTAAGTTCAGCAAATGATGAGCTTAATTAGAGTTCAAAAAATTGATCTCCCTAATTCAAGTTGGAATTAAGGGGGTGATTATTGGATAATTTTAACCTTGTGGAAACTTAACATATTAATAAGTGTTTAATATATTAAGATAAAAACAAAAACAAAATGTGGAAATAGGAAAATGAAGCTTCCTATTTAGGTTAGTTTGTGTTTTCCTTATCCCACATGTTAAAGAGAATTGTCTTTCACTATAAATATATGTCTATGGAGAGGTGTTTCATAAGCTCTAAGAGAGTAGATTATAAGTTCTAAGAGAAACATTGAAAATTTTAGTTTTGAATAGTTTCTAAAGCTAATAAAAAAATTGTTCTTATAATTTCTTTGTTTCTAGAGAACTTGAACCCTTTACAAAATGTTTTTTTAAACTTGAAGTATCCATGAATTTTGGAAGAGCTCAAATTAATTTCCAATTGGACTGTAAGTAATGAGCTCATATTTGTATAGACAAAGTGTAGTAGGGTATCATGTTACCTGTAAAGTTATCATTCAGAGGGATAGATTTACTCTATAGTTAAATGGAACACAAAAAATATACATATATATCAACAACAAGAAGATTGTTACAGACGGCAAGCTCTAAGATAAACCATTGTGTATATTACTTTCTTTTTAAAATACTTGTGTTCCATGCATTCCTGATGCAATAAATTAACAAACAAACAAAAAAATTAACAGTAACACCATGTTTTATTAAAACAAGTCAGCTTTGGGAGATAACCATAGGGGAATCATCAAGTTTACATGGAAAAGTTTCGAATTCTGAGCACGAGCACCTTTAGCAAGGAGGTCGGCTTATACATTAGACTTGCGAGAAATAAAAGATAAAAATGATATTAATAGATTGTAATACAATTTTATATCAGATACATAGCTATAATAGTATAGGTGTAATATGTATTAATGACCATGTTATCTTTCAAACATTTACGATGAGGGTTTTGTTTTGTTTTTTTCGTTTTTCCTTTTTCTTGATAATCGATCAAATGTTCTTAAATTATATGATTATTTCTCTTAAGATTTTCACGTGCATTTTTCTGGTGTTTCTTTACATATTTAATTACTCTCCTTCAGTATAGTTGTCGGAGCAAACACCACTATAACCGCTTTTAGCATTATTCGATATGAACCAACTAAGATGCAATATGTTTTTCGTTTAATCATCAATCAAATCATCATCCATTCCCTACTCTTTTAATAACAATAGTCACGTCTACAGGTTATACACAAGGGCTAGTAAATATTTTTGTGTCGTGTTGGGAATGGTAGGAGAAGAGATATAAACAATGACTCGCTGATTATACTATATTTGGCGAGAGGGGTTTATAGTATATGTTTGTTAGTATAGTTAAATTTTGCAAGGTTTAGTTCTACAGTATTCCTCATTTGTTTCTATTGTTTGCATTATGATACACATACTATCATCCTAATCATATGTATAGTCCCACATGGATATGTGTACACCCACATAAAACTTGGATTTGTAATTGTAGGTAGCTATATATTTTTAGTATTGATATAGACTTTCTAATATATATATATATATATATATATATATATATATATATATATATAGAGAGAGAGAGAGAGAGAGAGAGTAGTTTATGGTGTTGAGTTTTATAGTTGTATGGTGTTTGTTGCATGCTTGCTTCATTTATACCCCATATAGTATGTACTTTGGATGGATCTGCTGAATGTTCATAAGGGTTTACAATTATAGTACGCGTCTTATAAGAAGGTTAACATCAAAATGTGTACAATGCATCTGTACTATACATTATAAATCAAATAAATACTATAATTATAAATAGAATAGAAGCATATGATTGTAAATCAAATAAATACTATAATTATAAATAGAATAGAAGCATATGATTGTAAGCCTATGTTGTGAATGCGCGTGTGTCGCACAGATACACGCGGGAAAGGAGTGTATCTTCCAATTTGATGATAAATTGTCACATTTCTTCTTCATATATTTTACTTTCTTAATTTTTCTCATGTTATGAATATTGACTAATTCACTTTATTCAATTATTCATGTAACTCTAATTAACCAATACAACATTAATTCTATAAATTAATATTTAATAATTAATAAACATTATAAGCTAATAATTTTCTCCCGTTCTAAATTAAGTTGGTGTAATTTTTAATCTAATTCAATAACATAATAAAATAATAAATGTTTAATAATATTAAGCAAATATATGGTCCCATAAAGTTATTAATTAATATTTACTATATATAAAGTTTATATAAGTATACATAAATAATTTATCGTTATTTTCTGTAAAATAAATTTCATCTCTAGTTTTATTCTTTATTTAAATAGTTTAATATTACTTTATCGAGTTACATATATAAAAAAATTTATTCTATGATATATATTTGACATACATACTATATATAAAATAATTTATTTAAAATAGATGAAACTCAAATCTAAAAAGTTTAAACTGATATATAATACCTAAAATATTTTAATTTTAAAAATAAAAATAAAAATTATATAAATTACAAATTTGTTAAAATTAAACATTATTAATTTATAGAATTTTTATTGTATTATTATCAAATTAGATAGCTATTATTTATTAGATTCTTTTTATTGGTCGCGTACATCATAAACCAATTCTAGTTCGATAGAGATAAACAAAGTGCTGGCCTAATATATTTAGTAATCATGTCAAAAAATTACATCAACTTCATATTTTAAAGTTACAATAATAAATTTGCCAATTGTTGTACGATATACTAGGTGTTTTTTACACCATATGCAACAATAATTTTTTTAAATTTAAATTATAATTAAAAATTAAATTATCCTAATATTCTATAGGTTATTATCTTATACTAATATTTTAATACAAAAATTAATTTAGTTAAACATTATAAAATAAACACTTTTATTGCTTTTAAATATATTTAAGAAAAAGATATATATATTTAAAGTTATAATCTTAAATAAATATTCAATTATTTATTTTGGTTAAGATATATTAATTAAGTTTGTACAATATTTTTTAAAAAACAGATATAAAATTGAGAAAATTACACAACAAGGCAGTTTCAAGTTTTTATTAACAAAATAAGGCAGTTTTGGCTACCAACACAGTTTTCCCTAACAACTCCATATGCTTGTAACATTCTAGTCAGATGGTAAGTATCAATTTTTTAACTACACCATATTATGAGTGGGAAACAACCCCTACCATTCATTTATTTGGTACATCAACGTTCCAGATCTCTTTAACTTAATCTTGACAAGACATATATCTGTCTTCTATCATGACCATTAGATCTCTGTCTTCACTTTTATTATCAACGGTGCATATTGTCGTTACGTTTAATGTATTCATCTTCTTCTTTTTCTTTTCACAAAAACCACAGTTAGTTTTTTTTTTACAGACCTTCACGAATCCGTGACAAAATGTCCGATACGAATCCGTGACAACTTGTATTTAAACATTGTCTTTATTTTTCAATTTATCTTTTGAGATATGTGAAGCTGCACTTCCAATGGTGATTTAATGGTGATTTAATGGTAGAGCTATGGTGGATGAATTCTTGATTTAGTGCCCTCAACCTCTCTTCCATAGTGTCCCATGAGGTCTTCGTGGTGATCTCAGTCTCTCTATGTACCTCTGGTGGACCGTAAAGGGAAGCCCTTGATGCATCTGAGATTAGATCACCATTGTTGAACCTTAAAATCAAGTTTTCTTAATTTTCATAATTGGTCCTTATAATTTTAATTGTTTCTACTATTGCCCAAAAAAATCATATTTGCAAATCAGTCCTCTTAAGTTAATCCAAAACTTCTAAAATTGCATTTTAGAACCTACCAAATGAAATAAACAATTATATTATACCAAAAACCTCTAATTGCATCTAAACAACAACTATACTCAAAATCATTAAAACTATCAAATATCATAACATGAGTAATGTATAGATGAATCATTGTACATGTAATTTTTTTTGCATAACAATGTACATGTGGACATTAATATATGTGTGTACACTATGATATTTGACACAGAGTACGTCACAAATATCATTCCCTGAACAAAATTAAGAAGAGAAGAACGATGAGCTCAAAGTTGTAGTAAGTGGTGTACATGTACACCTATTTAGTATAATTTTGTTCAGGGAATGATACTAAATACGTGTACATATTTATCATTACATAAGTTAAGTGGTGTACATATGTGTTTTAATAGAGTATTAATCATATATACATGATGTTTTTTTTATTATGTAATATGTTTATAAAATGAAAACAAAATTTTATTAATTTTTAGTCATCTAAGTCAAACTTTCTCCTTTCCAATCTTAGCTTTCAATGCATATGTATGTGTCTTTTTCCACATACCTCGTCACATCAACCTTTTTCAATATAAATGTATGCTTCAATGTAAAAAATGTTATTTTGTGTACAATTTTGTGGTGTACACTTTGTGACGTGTACACGTGTACATCAAAAGATGAACCAACATATGTAAAGAAATTGTACACATATAGATGAACTAACGGTTTCTTACTAAAATTAATAAGAAGAAGATGAACGATGAGTTCAAAGTTGTACCAAATGTTGTACATGTACACCTATTTAGTACAATTTTGTTTAGGGAATGATACAAAATAGCTTGTACTAAATAGGTGTACATAATCATTACATAAGTTAAGTGGTGTACATATGTGTTTTAATAGATTATTAATCATATATACATGATGCTTTTTGATTATTTGATTTGTTTATAGAATGGAAACAAAGTTTTATTGATTTTTTGTCATCAAAGTCAAACTTTTTCCTTTCCAATCTTAGTTTTCATTGCATACGTATGTGTCTTTTTCCACATACCTCGTCACATCAGCCTGTTTCAATATGAAGATATGCTTCAATGTAAAAAAATGTTATTTTGTGTACAATTTTGCGGTGTACACTTTGTGATGTGTACACGTGCACTTCAAAAAAAGAACCAACATATGTAAATAAATTGTACGCATATAGGTGAACCGACGGTTTCTTACTAAAATTACTAAAATTACATAACAAAATAGATCCATTCAATTTGAAAATAGTGTACATGACAATACATGCACACATAATTAGCTTCTCATTTAGATCATTTAAATTATTTGTAAAATAAAATTATATATATTATTGCATTTGTGTGAGGCTAAAGTGCAAAATTTAAAATTTGGGTTCAAATCAAAAGGCTAAATTTTCAAATCAGAATCTTATGGGGCAGAAACCAAGTAAAACAAACGACAAGGATCATTGTTACAAAATTCGAAAATTCGGTTGGACTAGATTGCACATTTAAAAGTTTGAGACAAATCTGAGAATAAACATGAATGGAGGACCAAATGTGAAAATAATCAAAATTTGACCATTGTTGCTCTAATCAAGCTTTTTTCGAACTGTGAAATGACAACGGCGATTTCGGTTTGCATAACTCCAGCAACGAGCATAACGACCACGGCCACGTTAAACTTTCTTTAACGTCCTCCACCTCCGTCGTCTCTGTAAACCAAAGACCATTTTCACAAAAATACTCCCACAATCTGGTTCAAAATAGAAAAAAAAATTATTTATTTTCAGGTCTAGATCAACAACTACAGAATTCTTGGAAACTCACGCTTGGCGGCCTCTTTCCCACAACGACTCCGTCGTCTCGCCATCGTTATCTTTTGTTTCTTTTGTCGGATTCTACAGTTTCTCTCCTCGGATTGTTCTTTCTCTGTTGACGTAAAAATTGTTTCCTGGTTTCGATAAGATAAACAAAAGAAGAGATAAGTTGGGACTTTACTTATTAACCCTACTGAAAATGCCACATCGGTTACATCTAATATTATATTATTTTCTTTTTTTAAAATTCAAAATTTAACCACACAATTGTCCTAACTAAAACCCAATAAAAAAGTTGACATATTTGGAGGGCAAGTTGAGTCATTTCACACAAAACTACCTCAGTAGCAACAACTGTTTTTAGTGTTAATAAAACATAGAAACTGCCTTTTATTGTAAATCACTCTATAAAATTTGTATAGTTATCAGAAAACAAACACAAATTCTAAAACTGGTAGATATCAAAAGAAAACAAATGATGTTTACGATTAAAATTCATAATGTTCAAAAAATCTGTACATAATTTTGAAAATATGTTTTAGTAATATGAGTATAAAAATAGATTTAAATAATATTTAAAAAAAAATATTTTATATTTTGTTTTATATTATTAATTATCATATTTAAATAGATTTATTTTAAAGAAAATGTATTAGTTATTTCTATATTTTAAAATTTTAGCAAAAATATAAATTTATATTACATGTAATTGTTATGTCATATTTATTCATAAATATCATCAATTTTAGCATGTTATATTATCAATTTTTTAATAAAAGTGATTATAGAAACTAGATATGTAAAATCAATTTTCAAATAATTTTTAGAGGATGTAACTTCGGCTGGTGTACAGACTTTTTGAATTAATGAAAAGAGTTGAGGGACACAACAACTACACTTTCGAGCATTTATAACGATCTCATTTATGAACCTCCACACAAATGTGGAGAGGAGTTATTGGTTTCTGAATGTGTACTGTATATGGTAACTATCCACCAAAATAACAAAAACTAAAATCATTTCCTACTTTTTTATTTTCTACAATAATTTTCCTTTCTAACTCTATGTTTACATTATTATTATTTTTTTATTAATAAAGAGGTGTTTGGATTTTAGGTCCAAATAATCATGAGATTTATGCCAAAAAAAAAAAAACAGTTTCTTTATCTTTTTAGTATAAAACCTATTTTTTAGACTATTTCTCTATTTTACCCTTTCAGTTTCTAAAATTTAATAAACTAATATTTATGAATCAAAAAAATAAATAAAAATAGGAACAATATTGTAATCACCCATATACACACTGATATTTCTTTTTGCATAAAAAACTTGTTAAATTTTAATTTTTAATTTAGTTCTATAAACGTTAGATTGCATGTTCTACTAAAATTGGTGTGGTAGAAACTGAATTCCACGTTAAACAAATATTTCTACCTATTTTAGACCCAACAATCCACTTTTTATAAGAAATTCTAAATATGAAGAATGCGACATCTACTCTCCTTAAAGGGATCTACATTTTCTTTGAATGCAACATCTACTTTTATAAGCCGTTCTACAACATTAGGAATACGGAATCAACATATAACTCATAAGTCTAATTATAGTAGAATCTGCATATAGGAAATAGTTATATTTTTACATTACGTAGAAGGTATATTCTACACATGAATTCAAAAAAATTTGGAAAAAATCTCAAGAAAATATTCTTAAAATATTTTGTAATCTTCCAAATTGCCTTAAACGTGGCTAACCGATTTTACTTGTAAAAATTATCAAAAAAGTCGACTAAAAATATTCTTTTTATAAATATTTTTTTCTAAAGCATATTTTTATAACTTTTAATACTGAAAAACATTTAAACTATATTTAGTTTCATTAATCAAGGTTAATTTGGAGATTAAAAAATATTTATACTAATTGGACAAAAAATTATATTAATGAGACAAAGTAAAATTGGTTTATACCAAATGGACAAACATGCTATTTTTTGTTCAATTTTGGCATAATTCCCAATAATCATTTTAAGTTGGGGATACTCTTTTTTTTATACCAAGACATAGTATAAACCCCTTCTCCACCAAATTTCGAACTAAGAGTATAAAAACACTAACACATGCGTTTTTCGAAAGTGACCAAATGATATTGGATTTATACTTATAATTTGTAAATTGTATAAATGGTTTAATAGACTTTATACTATTTTGACAGAATCATCTCCGTCCAGATGATCTAAATTGGTTTAGCTATACTTTTAGTGAATAAACAAACAAATTGTCATCTCTATCTGGATGACTCATCTGGATGGTGAAACAAATGTGTTCTAAACCAACTTGTCTACCGCATTTGATAGTATATGTTATATATTATTACATAAGCCATTAGTTAATATTTACAATTTTAATTCATTTATATCCTGAATTGGTTGATCGGTGATCATATTTTTCATTTAATTAGTGTGCTAAAAGACCTCACAAGGAGAAAATCTCAAATACGTTGAATAAGAATCTCAAATGCACAAAATTAATAATTGGTGGTTAATTTTCTTATATCCATAAAAAAATTGTTTTATTAACACAAGAGTTGAAACTTCTCAGAGATAAAATCAGTTGATTTATGTAACGCTGAAACTAACTAGTATATATATATGTAATCGTCAGCCTGGATCAAATCTGATTTACATGAGCTCATCAGAGCTATCAACTCCAAATCATATCTACTAGTACTCTTTGGGATTCTCATGGATATCAAATTTCTTTCCTATACTTTCACTTTTGCTTGTTTTTCGTTTATTGATATGCTTGCAAAATCAGCCCTTTGTAATGGCTCTCTTTCCTTGTACTGAATTCTTTGATTATATATCTAATGCTGTTGTTACAAGAAAAATATCGACAACATTAGAAATTTTTTTATACAAACTTTTAAACTCTCTCACTTCTCTCTATACCTCTCACACTTTTGTCTAAATCTCTCTCACTTCTCTTTATTCTCTTTGAGGGTGAAGAAATTTTTTAGTTAATTTCTTAATATTTTGTCTCATGTATTTCTCACAATATCATCTTATTATTAGGTATATTATTCATTGTTGCATCTTTTACTCTAAAAATATAAGATTTAGATCTGTAAATTTAAAAGTGTATTTTATGTTTATATTTGAATAAAGGTACATATTCAAACTCTATATGTTTGCTGTGCTACTATTTTAGCTTACAAATTCTATTATGAAGTTTGTTTCACATTTGAATCTAATTTCACGTTTTAAATGCACAAATTTTTCATTGGAAATTATTTGATACAGTAAAATGAAAAAGTCTGCCTAAAAGTTAAAACTAGTAGATTTAAGATGAACTCTACTAAACCATAAATTTTAAGTTGATTTCATAATAAATTTACCAAAATGAGATTTTAGTTTGTTCTATATCTTTTAATAATTTTATCTTATTGTGCATGTATTTTTTCCATGTTTTTCATTCTTCTTTCCAAAGATATTAGATTTACCAGTTAAATTTTAAATTTGTATTTTGTGCTTATACTAAAATAAAATTATAAATTTGAACTATATTTTTGCGCTTTGATACTATTTTATCTTAAAATATTTATTTTGATGTTTTTATATTTGAAATCTTTTCACGTTTTTCTAAATGTACATATTTCACATATCTGAAATTATCTGATATAGTACACTTCAAATTAAGTATACTAATTTTTATCTCATGTATTTTTTAATAATTTTAATCATTTATTAACATTGTTGTATCTTCTTTTGTAAATCTTATTAGCAGACAATAGTAGCAAACTTCATTAGCAGACTTCATTTGAGCCATCAAAATTATGAATAATAAAAAAAAAATCTAAAAAATCATATAAAATTTTCTTTATAATAAATTATCATCATATAATATATTTGTAAATTACTATTTTGTTGCGTAATTTTTAGATATAGTGTTTATTTTATTTGCATTTTCACTTGTATAATATTATTAATTTTTGTGCTATCAAATTTATTACTACATACTCTAATAAACAAAAAAACTGAATCAACATGATTATATTACCTAATTATATCGAACTCACTCGTGAAAATACTCTCTTTTTTCATAAATGATCCATGTTTTAGAAAAATAATTTCAAAAAATAATTTTTTATATTTTCAGTACATTAATTAAGGGTAAATTGTAAACTTTGAAAATTAAAATTGTGTTTATTATTCACGTATCACAAACACATAACTCAAAGACGAACAGTCTTGTACGCAATGTCAAGAAGCAACCGTCGTTTGTAGTCCACATTGATATAATTCTACCACTTTGGTTTGCAGAGTTTATATGAGTATGTTTTGTAGATGACAAAAAAGGAATTGAATTTATTAAAATATTATTTGTTACAATTGGGGAAATAATTATTATGAAAAATAAAGAATTGGTAACTAAGATTTTATATGTTTTCTTAAGAAATGTGAAAAATTCTAAAACAAATACCTTTTTGAAAGAGAGAGAGAGAGAGAGTAATAACTAACATACATGTGAGAACAAAAAAATCTACAAAGACTTTCAAGAAGTTTCATGATTAAAATTAATAACAAAGATTTTCTAAATAGTCTCAAGAGCATTTATTTTAATTGTGTTTCACTTGTATGATATTACATGAAGTCTCGAGAGTGAAACTACAAATGCAAATTTCATGAGAAGTCTACGCTTTTAGTCCTTGTTCGGAACTATGCTAGGCGCTAGTCGGACGGTATGTGTCGTGTAGCGCCTAAAAGAAAAATCGAGGATTAAGCGAAAATTATGTGGGATAGAATTTTAGGGATTTTTGTGAAGATATAGGTTATAAATAAAAAAGAATGAATATAGGTTATAAATGAAAAATAATCGGTTGCCTAATGGTTCTCTAGTCTTGAATTTCGCAGGCGGTCACGAGTTCAAACTGTCTTGCGCCAAAAATGTTTTTCCAGTTATAAGTTAAATGAAGGTTAAAATGGTAATTATCTTTTATCTTCTTCTTCTTCTTCTTCTGTAACCCTAATTAACAATGGCCGCAGTTCTAACCATTTTTTCACCATTTTTCTTGATTGTTAAGTCAATTTCGTTTCAATTCTTATAGATCTAACAATAAACTTTGATTTGTTACAGATTTTGAGCCTTAAAACAACCAATCTAAGAAAGTTTTTTTGTCAACCGATTTTTCACCCGATTACATGCAAATCGCGGCGGTCCCCACCCGCCAAGCGCCTCACCGCCGATTAGATGGCCGCGGCGTTCGCATTTTTGAACAGGGCTTTTAATTAATAATCTAATAAAACAAGAAATTTGATAGATCTTTAATTATAACTTATTAAATTTTGTAACTCATTCAGAGTCATTATAATTCATTAACACTAAATGTAAAAACAAAAAAAATCATAAAAACATAATAAATAAAATACACATGTAATTTTTTTTAGAATTTTTGATGTAAACTTCAGTAAAGTCAACTCAATCTGCTAAGAGTAGAGTTCGTTTTTATAGACCGACAATGAAGGCTACTAATTAGATTATTCTTTGCAATAAAAAAATGTAGGTTGATTTTGGTATTCAAAATATTTTGGTGAATAGACTGCGCAAGAAGTCGGTCTACAAAAAAAGTTGGTTTCACAGTTGACCTGACTTTGCTCATAATTTGACTTTCGTACAGTGACATCATATGCATTCTATGTATTTCAACATTTTTCAAGAGTTTAGTTTTTGCAATCGACCGATTTTTACATTCCAAAAGTATTTTGCATACGAAATCTACAGTGGTGTAGACTTCATCTAGTCTATTTGAAAACTTGATAGGTTAGTTTTATGTTTGACCAAAACAAAAAAAAAAACTTCCTTGAAGTCTATTTTTTGTAGACGTAGATATAACTAGAAGTCTACACTTGATTTAATTTTTGTTCAATCTTTTAAATTTTTAGTTAAACAGAAAATTAAAATATCTTTGTAGAGTAAACTTTTGATAATGACTACCAAAAAATCAAAGTTTAGTCAAAAGCAAAAATTAATATCTCGTAAACTTATAGTTAAATATGATGTAAGCAGACTTCAGATGAAACCTAGACTAAAAAGTCAAAGATATGGTCAAATGCAAAAACTAACCTCTTAAACATAGACTTCTTTGTAAGTCTACTAATTTTTTTTTGTTTTAGTTTTCAAAGATAAATGTATAGACTTCTCGTTAGGTCTATGGCGAAAATTTAAATTTGGTCAATTGCAAAAACTAACATGTGCATCGCCTTGCAAAATGTCGTACGTCTACGCTTAATTGTATAAATCTGCTATCGCAACAAATATCTCAACAATAAAGAAAACCAAATTATTAGTTGTTGGGTTAAACTTGAAAACAGAAACTTGAGATATAAGTTAATGACCTACAGAAAAAAGGAAATATAGAACTATGTTAAGTTCATAGAGATTAGAAGATATATAATCCCTCTATAAGGAGATGCCAAGGTATGGCATAACTTATGAGTTTTGTGATTGTGTGAAAGCTTAATGTTTTGAGTAATTTTCCTTAAAAAATTAATAGTAGAGTTATTCTTATAATTGAGTTCATACATTCCAGATTCTATATTTAGTATTAGAGCCAATAGAAAAAAACTAAGTTCGTGATCGAGAGAGAAAAGGAAAACCGCAACAAACCAACGACATCATCATGGGAGACGTAAAGGAAGGATATGAGGCAAACACCAAGTATGTTGGACCATCTTCTATCAAGTTCCCAATGCTTACTTCTACAAACTACATTGTATGGGGTATGAGAATGAATATTTCCCGTAAAGTGAATAAAGTGTGGAAAACCATTAACCCCGGTAATAAAATTGAAGAGAAGAACGACATGGCTATTGCTCCCTTGTTTCAATCAATACCAGAAACATTAATGTTTCAAGTTGGAGATCTCGATACAACAAAGGCCAAATTGGATGCAATCAAAGTACGTCATGTTGGAGCTGAAAGAGTAAGGGAGGCAAGGTTACAAACCCTAATGGTCGAGTTTGATAGACTCAAGATGAAAGAAGGAGATACAATCGATGTGTTTGTTGGAAAATTATCTGAAATTTCTTCAAAATCAGCATCTCTCGGTAAGATCATTGAGGGGCCAAAGCTTATGAAGAAATTTTTGAAAATCTTGCCAAGGAAAAAGATACATTCACATCGTTGCATCATTGGAACAAGTTCTTGATCTGAATACAACGAGTTTTAAAGACATCATGGGTAGATTAAAAGCATATGAGAAGGTAATTGGTGAAGATGATGATAAAAAGTAAGATGACCAAGGAAAGTTGATATACGCAAACATGGAGACACATCAAGAAAGCTACAGTCGTAGCAGAGGTAGAGGATGAGGAGGTCGCTCTAGCTGGAGAGGTAGAGGCCGTGGACGGTATGGGTCTTACTGTTACGGGTCATATAGACAAGGACAAGATTGAGATGCCTCTCATATCACTTGCTTTTGTTGCGAAATAATTGGTCACTTTGCATCAAATTGTCCTGATCGGTTGCTTAAGCTTCAAGAAGCCATTGAGAAAAATATGAGGTCACTCAAGAAGCCGACGAGTTGATGATGCACAAGTTTTTTTACCTCAACGAGCAAAAGGTAAACCCAAATACTTTCGAAGCCGATTCAGATACAAGGAACATACGGTATCTTGACAATGGTTCTAGTAACCATATGAGTGGGAATCAATTTTTCTTTGAGATTCTTGATGAGACGATCACGGGTACAGTCAGATTCAAGGATGAGTCTCGAATTGATATAAGAGGAAAAGGTTTAATCAAGTTTGTGTTCAAAGGAGGCAAGAAGAAAGTATTGAACAATGTCTACTACATACTAAACTTTAGCAGTAACATTGTCAGCCTTGGTCAAGCCATTGAAGCAGGATGTGAAGTGGGATGAAAGATGATCAACTGATGCTATACGACCGACTTGGACAACTGATAGACAAGACAAAAAAATTGAGAAATCGTTTATATAAGGTCACTTTGCAAGTCGAGAATGTCTAGTGTCTACAAATAACAACGTCAAGTGAATCATTCAAGTGGCATGCGAGAGTTGCCCAGATTAACACCGAAACAATGAAGATGATGATAAACAATAAAGATCGTCTAGCATTTCTAAGTGAAAAATTACTGAATGTGAAAGTTGGGTTTTTGAAAATGAAAATTATGAAAGTTTTTTAGATGAAAATAGAGAGGAAATGGAAAAGAAGAAGAAGTTTAGTTTGTGGGGGGGGGGGGCGGCCAGAAGACCAAACTACATCTCTAAGCGAAGAGAAGGTGTGTGATGATGCATTGAGATAGTGAGGGACCGACCAGTGTGTCTGCCACTGACACCACACAATTTTCTTTTATAAAAAAACATACTAAATGGTTATACCTTTTCACAAGACTAACTGATATTCTATGTTAAGAATTTATTATGCCTAACTACAACTTTCCGAGAAAATAGATCAAACAGGGATTATGAGAAAACGAAAAATACTTTTCAACAATAGATTGTGTTCCTGTTATTATAGTTTATATTAAAGCTACGACTAACTTAAAATAGCTTCTAGAAAAAAAAGTTGGGTAGAAAAGTTTAGCTTTGATACTCGTATTTATATTATTGAAGTGAGCTGATAGGTTTGTCTAACTGAAAAGCGAATAAGTTATAGCTAGAGATCAAAATAACTTTAATTCATATGATTCTTTCAACGTAATCAGTCTAACTTTATGAGCAGGGCCAGTTAAAAAACGTTTTTAGATATATGAAATAATAGAATACGAGTAATTGTTATATATAAAAGTACTATTCAAACTGACCCTAAGCAAAAAGTATTATTCTAAGTATATTAAGTAAAGTAATCACTATCTTACTAGATCAAAAAAAAGAGTTGGATTATGTTGAAACCCATATGAAATCAATGAAAATAAGAGTTTTGATCCAAATGCTTAAACAAATAATTGAATAACCCTAAGTAAGCAAAACATGTTTTCCCTTCTCATTAAGGGAAGAGTGACATCATCACCAAGTCACTCATGCAACGTCACGAAGCTCCCCTAAGCAAATGAAAAAGGGATAAGTTCATCCCACTCTCTTGTCTTTGTCCATCTCTCTCTCTTCCTTCTCATTTCCTCACATCTTCCTCTCTCTCCAAAAAAATCAAAGAAACACAACAAAAGAAAAAGATCTCATCATTACAAGTTTCTTTTCTCCATTATATTTACACACACACTTCTCTTCCCTTTAATCATATAGCCCACACCAAGAGAGGAAAACATTAAAAAAAATCACCAAAACCTCCCTCCTCAGATTCCCCAAAAATGGATATTTCTAGTAATAACAAAGCAATAAAGCTAAAACTTATGGACCAACTTCTTCAAGGCCACGAGATGACCGCTAAGGTTCAACAACTCCTATCTCAACACGGGTCGGCGAGTCTAGATCCAGCGAAGGATCTCTTGGAGAAAATCTTGGGGTCTATTAATGACACAATCTCTGCTCTTCATTCCTTTGAACCCATCTCCCCCTCTGCTCTTGTCACCGCCGTTGAAGGCTCTCAAAATGCTTCTTGCGACAACGACGGCAAGCTTGAGGATTCTGGCGATAGTCAGAAAAGATTGAGACCGGTTAAGGGTAAAAGAGGATGCTACAAGAGAAAGTAAGTTTCACCTTCTCTAGCTTATTTTTTGTTATTGTGTTAAGTTTGCAAAGCATTTAACCTAAAACCAATTAGCGACTTTGAATCAGAGTTAATTATGACACGGTCATGGTATTAGTAAAAAGCACTAGGTTATAAGCTTGTATCTCCCTTTTTACTTATATACCATAGTGACAGAGAGTATCATAAAATCATTTTTGTTTATAATGATCATACAATACAAATCAAACGATTTGGATTCATACTAATAAAGAAGGCGATGATTTAAGATCTAGCTAGTCTAATCGTTGGTCCACAAACAAACAAGACGTTTAGCTTTGGTTGCAAGACTAACAAAACATAAAACGTCAATGTTTATTTATAAGTTTACAACATTTTTGAGCAGGAAGAAATCGGAGACGTGGACTGTAGAGTCTACAATAATTGAGGACGCAAATTCTTGGAGGAAATACGGACAAAAACAGATTCTTAATGCCAAGTTCCCAAGGTTATTTCTACACATATATTCCTTCACAATATAAAGAGACGTGTATATATAAATATTCTTGTTGGTGGTGCATTATTAATACATGGACCGCATTTATATCTAACATCTATGTTGTTTGGATTTAATGGTTGTGGAAAATATATTTGGTCTAAATTTTTCTGTTTTTTTTAATTAATGTTTTGCAGAAGTTACTTTAGGTGCACACACAAATACACTCAAGGGTGCAAGGCAACAAAGCAAGTGCAGAAGCTAGAGCTTGAACCAAGGATGTTCAGCATCACATACATCGGAAACCACACGTGTAACACCAACGAAGTAACACCCAAAACCAATCCTTGTATTCATCATGATGAGATCATCATGGATTCTGAAGAGCTCAAGAGTCCTCCTAGTTTGACGACCTCGATGAAGGAAGAGGACGAGAATCATCAACATCATGCTTCGCCCACGGAGAGTGATTTAGAATTGGTGTGGCAGGAAATGTTGCCCTTTGAAGAGGACCACCATCATCATCATGAGTCTATTTACGGCTGTGGTGAAACTAATGCATCAATCAATGGTTTGGATTCCTCGGATCTATGGAGTTGGCAGCAGTTTCCGGTTTAGCCACAGTGAGCAGCTCTCTAATTTCGAACCTTGTTCGGATCTAGCTCGATTTTACATTATTATATATATATAATGGAAAATCTATATTATGTCATCTTATTTAGAGAATTAATCACCAGACTAGTAGAATGGAAGATACATATATATTGTTATCTTCTTAAATGATTGTACTGTACATATTGTAGTAATAGTCTTCTTGGATTAAGTCTAAATCTATTATCTTATATTCGCATCTAGTTAACTAATTTCCTCTACTCGTAGTCCTTTCGCTCGACTACAGTATCGTTGTATAATTCAGAAATACCCGAGTGTACTCAGTGAAGAGATTTTACTTGCTACCACTCTACCAACGTGACCCTTTAACTAGTGCATCAACAAAAATATTTGATCATTAGTGTCATGCCCAGTTTATAGAGGCTAAGGCTAGTTATAAAATCATATAATTTTCATTTTGTTTAAGTATATATTTTTTCTTTAAATTTTGTTTATTTTAGTATTAGTGTAGATTTTTGACAAAATATTATTTCAAACACCATAATTAAAACCTTTATTTGAATTGTGTTTTATGTGATTTTATTCTATTCTAAATAGCAAACTGTTATATATTTAACATATAGTGTTTCAAATAATTTAAAAGGCCCATAAAATTGGAATAAGCTTTGTAGCTGCCTTGTTTTTTTTTTTTTGAGCACCAAATATATTAATTCCAAAGTTACTACCAAAAACTAGCTGGTAACTTGGTATACAGTGAAGGAGCATTACAGAGAGAATTCAATTTTTTGCAATAAAACGATAGAAAAAGACAAGAACGAACGAAAAGGATAGAAACTCGATATCTCAAATTCCGTAAAATTTAGCCAAAGAAATCTTCGAGTTGATTGATGTAAACTGATTTAATACAGGTTTTGGAGAAATCTATAATCCTTGCGTTGAACATAATCTGCTTGGTGTGGATAAGAGACATTCAGTTCCAGACCCCTGGCCCAAGGGGGTACCACCAGAACCTTACTCATATAGATACATAGACTGATTGTTTGAGTTGTGATGTTTGATTGCTAAAGAGAACTAGGAAGCATGAAAAATATATATAAAAATAAATAAATTCAGCTGTTTACCTTCAGTCATGACTAAATGGAAGATATCATTGTAGACAAGAGGAAAAAGTGAGCTACTTTGGGCTTAAAGATTAGTACGGAAATATAGATATAACATGTTATTTTCATCTTCACAATATTAAAAATGGTAAGGAAACCAACAAAGAGTTGACATCTTAATTTTTTATTTAACTTGTTCTTATCTTAATAGTGTCTTCTCAAATGTAAAATATTGTTCAGTATATTAAAAAGTCTTTTACTTTGAATAACATGAAAATTTTAAGACCACCTCCAATAAATCACTTTATCTTTTTCTTCAAAATAGAAGTAATTTTATGATAAAATTAAATTCTACTTCAATATTACTCTGTTTTAGAGTAAAAAAATAGAGTGATAAATAAAAAGTAAAAGAATCACTCTATAAATAGAATAGACTCATTTTTACTTTATTATAGAGTAAAAATAGAGTGATGTTAGAGTTGTTTTACTCCAAACTCTATTTGACAAAAAAATAGAAAGAGTTGAAAATGCTAGAAGTATCTTGTTGTTTTATTTTAGGAAGGAATTTGTAAGATAAAACAGTTGTTTGTATTGTGTGGCAGTTTGGTGAGGGTTTAACATGGTTTGTTGGATGATCTGCTTTTGGCTCTAGATATATTCTTGTTATATTGTACTTAGCCTACTTCAACACCTCAAGACTCAAGTAGCCATTATATGTACAATTATTGTAAAACTGACACATTGGATCTTTCCAGGTGATTGGTTAACTTTGAAATAAGAAAATTATTATACCAGGAAACTTGACTTTATCTATTCCACTTTCTACTATCTCACTTGTATCCCTCAGATTGAAAGAATGGAACAATTTCTTGCTCCTCCTGCAGCCGTCTTCAACCCTATACATATTTCCAACATCACCAGACCTTTAATCTCCCACCTTGCTACATATTTACTCATTCGATGAACAGCTATTGCAATGATTCATATGTCCCTTTGTAAAAGGAAACAATCTAACCACTTTCCCTATCCACAACATTGTTGATGTGCTCCTCTACTATTAAAGTTCTTATCGATAAGTTTATTCTTTTCTTTTAGCTTTCTTAGTGAGAAATCAAGGTTAACAGTCTCATTGCATTGTTTTTCAGGTGCATATGAACATGGCTGAGACAATGAGTGGTTCTTCTTTGGTACTAAAAAGTGCCATGACTTTACTTCAAGGCTCGATCGTTTTATCGACGGTAGAGGTGACTAGGTAAGGAAGAGCGACGACGGAGGTGACTGGGTAAGTAAGGCCGCCATCAAAATGTTTTTTGTGAATGATGTGATTCTTGGTTTCAAATGTACTCAAGACTTTTACTATCAAGGCTTGGATCTTGCATACTAGAGGATGGATGGATTCTCTCTTAAGGCCAAGGAATGCATCAACTTGTATCATTAGATTAGAACTTGGGAATGAGAAAAATAGCATATTAAGTTGATGATTAGACCATCTCTAACCTCACTTCATTTTTCACTTTTTGTTTCATTTTGAAGCAAGTTTTGCTCCAACCCTACATTATTTTCTACTTAAAAATGAAGTGATGAGCAGTGTTGCTTCAAATTTGAAGATATAGTGTTCACATCTTCATTCTTTGAAGATGAACTTTTCTAATCATAAATTAGTCCTTAACTTTTATTTATTCGTATATTTTACCAAAATAAACTAAATACTTTAATATAATCCAATTAATTTCTAATTTCAATTATTATTTTCACCATATTGATTTTAAATATTAAATATACTAAAACTTTCACTAATAAGACGTTTCATTAATATAACCCAAGAGTTTCTTGCACGATTTAGAAGAATCAAAAATCAAGAAGTTCATTTCGCACTTCTGAATGATTTAATTGATTACTTGTGGGAAAACATATATATGATACTTCTCTATAAACTCTACTGTTTTGCTTATTTATTTATTTTTGTGTATAAATTTTTGTTATATGATAATGTTAAAATTGTATTAAATAATATATATATTGGAATATTCTTAAAACAAAATAGTTGGGTAAAATTTGTAAACATGAGAAAGTAGAAGGTGTTGTTGGAAAATAATGATAAAACAAAGATGGAATATATTTAGAATATTCTTTTTACAAAGAGGTAATGAAGCAAACCAATGGAGCAAAAGTTGCTTCATTTTTTACTTCATTTTGAAGAAAATGAACTTTTGAAAATAAAAATGAAGCCAACCATTGAGATGCTCTTAGAAAAAGAAATATCTATTCTCAAAAAGAGAAAATGAAGTAAACCATTAGAGCAAAAGTTACTATAACCAGGTTATATCACCTACCAATAAGTAAGTAGCAAAAGAGAAACAAAATTGTAAAAGATCTGAACAAATAAAAATGCTAAAAAGTAATTAACTAAGGAGTAAGGAAGAAAAAGTAATGCTGTATATATATCATTAGTGAGAGTCTTGATTAGAAGTCATTTTAGTAACTCTCAAAGAAATATATATTCTCAATAGAGCATTTCGAATGGTTGGCTTCAATTTTTATCTTCAAAAGTCCACTTTCTTCAAAATGAAGTAAAAAATGAAGCAATTTTGCTCCAATGGTTTCTTCATTTTCTCTTTTTAAAAAAATATTCTAAGTATATTCTATTTTTACTTTATCATTATTTTTTACAACATCTTCTACTTTTTCATGTTTACAAATTTTACCCAACTATTTTGTTTTAACAATATTCCAACATAAATATTATATAATACAAATTTAACATTATCATATAATAAAAATTATTACACAAAAAATAAATAAATAAATAAAAACATTAAATTTTATAAAGAAGCAGCATACATATATTTTTCAACAAGTGATCAATTAAATCGTTTTGAAGTGCGAATGCACTTCTTGATCTTTGATTCTTCTAAATCGACCAAGAAACTCTTGAAAACGACTATCCCTTATTCTTTAATATATTAGATTAGTATGGTGAAAATAATAACTGAAATTAAAAATTAATTGGGCTATGTTAAAGTATTTAATTTATTTTAGTAAAAGATAAAAATAAGTAAAAGTTAAGGACCAAATTATAATTTAAAAAGTTCATCTTAAAAAAAAAAGATGTGAACAGTATATCTTCAAATTTGAAACAACACTGTTCATGACTTCATTTTGAAGTAGAAAATGAATTAGGGTTGAAGCAAAACTTGCTTTTCAAAATGAAACAAAAAGTTATTATGAATTGCGTTAGGTCACTGGTCTAGGAAGAAGAATGATGTTAGGGATTACGGAGTGAAATGTCTTTGTACTTGTCTTTCGCATACATGCATATACTTTTCATAGGTTCGAGATACCCTAAGAGTAATAAAAAAACACTTGTTTTCGCATGCATGCAGTCTAATCACGTCTTGGCAAATATTTATGCAATTCCCTGTATCAAGAAACAAAACTTAAAGTCTGAATCCATTGATTCCACGCCTCCAACTAAGAAAACTGAAGCATTGATGATATAGCTCCACAAACCCGATACGACGGAAGCAATTCCCCGACTTCCAGGTTCCAGCGTAGCAAAACGAAACCGACCAGTCTTCTACAGCTGAGGAAGATTTTATTTATCCTGCAGAACAAGAACGACATGAATGGATGAAGGACACGTTTCTGGATCCTTGATACCAGTAGCAGATGAAAAGATGAACCCGTTTGGGATATTGATTCTCGCTTCTGAATCCTTGCTTGTAGATAGAACAACGTAATTTTTGGTTTAGGTTAGTTTTGTTAATAGCTGTTTTTGTAGAATTAGAATACAAAATGAAATACAGAGTCAAAAGTCTAGACGTTTCTTGTGGTCTAAGGTTCATCATATTCTTACCAAAATGACACAAGAAAATCATTTAATTTTCTAAGCATTTTGTTTCATTTTATTATGGGCCTATGTAAAAAGTTCATGTAATATGATTTCTTGCACAAATAGAAGATCCAATTTCATGAGTTAGTTTTTTTTCTTTCTTATCAACCGTTTACATTGTTTTTCTTGCTAATACAACATTTATATTGTTCCGTGAGTTTTTGTATAATACACAATCATCCATCGTGTCCCACGCTATGGTTTATTCACTTCCGCTTCTTTTTTTCCAGCAAAAACATTCTACAGCGTTGGTACCAGAAATCGAGGATGTCACGCCCTATAATCCAGTAGTGTTGAATCGTTTGATGATTCTAGTTCTGAAGCTGCAGAAACTGAAGTAGTTCTCGAATCCAAGTTTGAGTTTTATTGAGGATTCAAATTGAATCAATCCCGTCTTTTGCTATTATTTGTGTTATGGCTAGGAACTAATCAACTGTTCTTGATCAAACCAATCACCATAACTAAAGAGTGTTTACCATTACATCTGTAACTTAAACCAATCACCATGTATAATAATTAATAAAGGGACTTTGATCATCCATAAGCGTTTATAATACAAACCCAAAGAGAATAAATAGATTTACAAGATCAATCCCTATTCATTCTTCATTGACCAGTCTGAACCAACCATGAGTTGTTCAACTGTAACACAATCGTCTCCCTAAAACTCCTCACCAATGGTTGTTTCTCTGTATATGTTATGCAGACTCAGCCACACACAAACCAATGACAATCATTGGTCAATTTTATATATAACCTAAAAGTTTTTCCCAACGTGGATTGTGTTTTGATCAGAGGGTTGAGATTAATCGATCATGGAAATGGCGTTTAACTTATTCTTCACGCTTCAATCGAAAGTCTGAGGTGGTCCAAGTCGGTGGTATTCTCCCTTGATAGTTTTCATGAAACAGACCCAATAAAGGCCATAACAACTGTTGATCATAATCGAACGGTTTTGATTGTGAGGAAGGCATAATGGGAAAGGAGAACGTGGCGACGCGGTTTAGTTGTGTGAATGGCTTGCGTTGGCAGGTGCTCATATGCCGTTTTACATTTGAGATGCAGACGTAGCATCCATGTCATTTATAATTTAGGCCTTTGGATGCTGCACGTCGGACTTCGCGTTGTTCTGTTTATTAAGGAATTGGGCTTTTTGAAGACTCTCTCTCTTTAGAGAGAGAAACTCTCTCAACCTCCCTCTTAACACATACCAATCTTTCAGAGGGATTGAAAGTTTTTCTTTGTTTTCTGTAATATATTCGATCTTTATACTTCTGATTGCAGAATTTTGATTCGCTAAATTGATTTTTTGTTGTGATTTTCAAACAAATCTGATCTTGTTCTTCATGTTTAAATCTTCTCTGATTTGGTTTGAAAGTAAAAAAGTATCCAATTTTAAAATCAGATTTCGAGAAATTCCCATCTTGATAATCGGATCTGGTAGCAGTTTCTCTGTGATTCCTCTCCCCCCTCTGATTTCTTTTTCAATCAATAAATCTGCTTATGTTATGGAGGTAACTTCATGCTAGCTTCATCAGCCAATCCTTAGTGGGGCTGTTCAAAGGGTTTTGTGCTTGGTTCATCGGAGACGGCGACATATTCTCCATCACTGGAAGAAAAAGATTGAATAAGAGTTAAGAAGGTGGCATACGAGGAGTTGTAGAGTCACGGTCGGAGAATTTAGCCTACAAGAGGTGGAGAAGTAAGGGTTTGTATCGACTAGAAATCACAATGGAGAAGCTCTTTCGAGGTCAGAGGAAGAGCGTCGGAGGAGGAGCCTCACAGAGAAAAGACAGGGGTCATTGCATGACTGACGTGTGTCACGTGACGTGGCATTCGTCTCTTCACAAACGGAGGAGGTGTTCTTCAAGTCAATTGTGTTAAAAAGCTATTGTAATCTTGTTTCCTTTGCAAACTCTTATTGATCTTAAAAAGTTAAATACTCAGGTCCAACCTGTAATGGTCTTTAGACCTTTTCATTTATTGAAATAAAGTAGTCGACAAAAAAAAAGAATTGGGCTTTTGATTTTAAGTTTGGGTTCTGTAGTACGATGATATGTGTCTTTTTCTAATAATCTATTTTTATTTTGGAAAATTGGAAAAAATGAGACACTAAAAACTTTGGTTTGTCTTAATAGAATTTTTTGAAGATTAATTAAAAAATAAGATTTTAATTCTTATAAATACCATAATACCCTCAAAATTAATCAATTAATATGAATTATAATTATAAAATAATAATTTTCGTAATTGATTTATAATTAAAATAGATTAAAATAAATAAGAAAATAAAAAGGCAATGAGGTAAATAATTTTGGATTACCCTAACTTTTTATCTCGTCTTCTCCGCCGAATTCCTCTCTATCAATGGTGATTTAGGGTTCTTGGATAATCCACATTCTTCAAGGGTGTTTCTTAAGAATCCCTCGTCTATAATCTCGTTTTCGTCATCCTTGTCTTCGTTCTCACATACAAAACAACAAAATCAAAGTGTTATTCCTTTACGAGTTTCGTCGAACAGTTCATTACGAAATCGAAGTGTTTTTTCATCAATTTCATCAAAATCTCACGGTTCTTCACACTAGGTATGCACTTACTTTTATTGATTCTCTTAACCCTAGATTTTAAAACCTGATTTGTCATCTTTCTTAAATTAAATTAGTTGTATGGGTTGATTAATCATCTTAAACACTACAATTTGGTCATGCATGTTATTGTTTTTGATTTGTATTTGTAGAGTCTCGATTTAGTTTTCTTGGAAAGGGGGAAAATTTGTTTTCCCCAATGCATTTGTAGAGTCTTGATTTAAGTTTTAGCTTTGTGAAAGTGTGAAAATCGTGTCAATATAGTAGAGTCTCGATTTAAGGTTTAGCTTTGTGAAAGAGTGAAAAATCGTGTCAAGATAGTAGAGTCTCATGTAAAACATATTCGGTTATTGACTTATTTCACATATTGTTGTTCTTTTTGAAGTTAGACCTAAGCTTAACACATACTATAGAATAAGTAGACTTTGGATGTAAACTCGCTTTATATTGCTCATTATTTGTGGGATTTCAATCATAATTTAATGGGCAAATCTCTCAAATAACCATTTTTGAAGTTTTTGTCACAAAATAGACCTCAAATAAAAAAAGACTAAAACAACCTTTTTTATTTTTAAAAAAATTAATATTTTTTATCTTTTTTTAAATTTTAAACTTCATCTCCAAAAACCCACCCCATAACTCTAAACTCTAAGTCTACATTAGTTAACCCAAGTGTATAAATGTATATTTACACCCTTTATAAAGGTCATTTTTGTCATTTTTTCCTTAAATGTTATTTTGATGACAAAAACTTTTTAGGTCTATCTTAGGATATTCTTCTAATTTCTAATTTAATATATTGATTTTTTTATTTTTATGTTTCTGCTAATGAGTTGAACTTACAATATTCTTTATGGCTTGTAGGTATGTCTAACGAGTTACCAAAGCGGCTTTTTAAGGAGGGTGAAGAGACCCAAGTTAGTGAGATCAACAACAACTGCAGGTTGATCCATGTTATGGATATGTTGAACAATAGCTGCCAAATGAGTTTAAAGAAGTGAAGAAAGATTTGATATTTTCACAGATTTTTAAATTGCATGAAACTGGTCTGAAGTACTCTGCGAGAGTGATACACATCATCTTGTGTATGGAACTGGTTACTTATAAAATGCACGAGCTCTGTTTATCTTTGCAAGGAGACCACTCTGATTATTTTTGGAAGGAGACCACTCTGATTTTCTTTGCAAGAGTTCCACGTAGTAACGGGGCTTGAGTGCAACACTAGTCTTTCACTAAAGGAACCCGATGAGTGGAAAGATGATAACGGTTTCTGAAGTAGAGTGTTGAAGTTAAAAAAGGGAATTGATATCTTGAAACTGTGGAAGAAGCACAACGAAGCTGATAAGAAGTGGAGTAATGATGAGCGAATAAGACTGGTCTACATTTGCATCCTTGTTTATGTGTTTTTATGGGAGAGATGAGAAGGATAATATCCCCCTCAAATACATAAAGTTTTTCATTGATCTTGAGAAGTTTCGAGAGTATCCTTGGGGTGTTGCTGCATATGACCTTCTTCTAAAGTCAGTCACCAAAACTCGTGACAAACTGAAGGATACAACCAATAGTTACGTGCTAGATGGCTTCTCTTACGCCATTCAGATTTGGGAAATGGAAGCAGTCCCAAAGATTGGAAAGCTCTTGGGAAAATAACTCGACAAAGGTTTTAAGGATGGTTCTTGATACATAAACTGGATGGGAGCTGCGAAGGTGTTATACGAGGAGATCATTTGATTGGAGAACATCTTTATACGAGAGGTAATTAGCTTGATTTAAACATTGAAACTCTTCAATTATTAGCATAGGCATGAGAGTACAATTGAAGGTTTCATTCTGTTTGAAGCATATTTGATGTTGTTTACCTTTCTTGTGTAGAATCATCTATCCATACATTTCTTGGAATGGGAATTATGTGGTAGTTGAGGATCAGGTTTTTATCAAAAAAAGGTGAGGTGGAGGATGATAGAATCAGGCGGCTCAAAGTATTGATCAACTTTAAGCATGACTTCAGTGATCATATTTGGGAGTTCGAGGACCCTCCACATGTTTCTTTTGAGCTTGATGATGAAAAAGCTGAGATGAAGCCTTTCAAACTCCAAACGGATCAGAAAACACATGCTCAGCAGCTAATAAAAAGGAAAGAAGAGGCTCCATCATGGTATGGAAAAAAGGAAGCATAAGGTTCTCTCTGGTAAATCGCAACAAGCATCATTTAATGAAGATATGAAGGCTTACATGGCGCAGTTGTTTCAGCAGAATTTCTATGCAATGGAACATAGGTTACATAAACAAATATATGAGAAATTTGAGGAAATGCAGTCACAGCTTAAAGATTCACTTAAGGATGCAAGCATTGAAGTTGAGCATGGAGAACCATTAAAGAGAAATATCATCACCGAGCAAGCCATCCCCAAGCAAGCCAGCGCCGAGCAAGCCATCCAAGGAGGTCTAACCACTTAGTAAGCATGGAAAAAAACACTAGTCTTTCACCACACTCTGAAATGTTATTTCAGGATTGTTTAATATATGGTTTGTGTGTCTGTTTGTGCTAAGGTCATCTATGTATCGACATGAAATTTGGTGTGTTTTATATTGTCGCAGTTTGGAAATGTACTTTGTGTAATATACTTATGCAATGCTTGTTTGTTTTGGTGTGTGAACTATGTTTTGGCATGTAAGATAATGGAACTATGTGTAAAATATTCATGTAATGGATGTTAGTTTTGTACTTATTATATCATCATTTGATAATTTATCTTAAATTAACATGATGTGAATTTGAGTCAAGAAGAAGATATGAACGTAGTGATAGGTACTCAAGGCATAGAAGAGATTTCTCAGGCCTCTCACGTGCCCGACTTTGATCCATCGCAGACCAATAAGAATGATGAACCATGTGACTGGTGGACTCCAATGACTGCATTTCGAACACCAAAAGTTTAACCAATGCAAGACAGGCCAGCTCCACCGCCTTCTTTGTGGGAGAAATAGTCAATGCAAAAACTTCATTTTAGTGATTCACCAATAGTTCAAGATGGTTATCCGGAGTCATCACTGTATTTTGTCTCTACGCCAAAGACTCATGGAAAAGATTCAGTGAATGATCTATGAATCCAACGACTTTGTGGGTTAGTCCTAAGCCTTTAATATGACCTTAGCTACAAGGATAATTATTGCTGGAAAATGGCTTGGAAACGAAGTATTGATTTCCTTACTTGTTTGCATGATCAACTATGTAACACATCTTTGATGCTGCATCGGTTTAATGTCTTTGATGAATATTCAGGAAATGGATGTGTTTATGTATATGTGGTGAACAAATACATCTTTGAGAGGTTGTACCCCAGATCGTGTGGCTTTCATGAGCACTACTTTCTGCCTCTAGATCGGCCTCTAGTACAAGAAGTATGTGGTAGACAAAAAAGGTTATGAATTGCCTGATTTTCTTTTTGGATACGAGAGAGGAAAGTTTCCAGCTCATGTGCGGAATGATAAAGTTTTAAGTGTCGATGTTGACCGTCTCTATTTTCCTCTGTTTAAAATGGTAATAAACATTGGTTCCTCTACATGTATCCATTTACATCTATGTATTTACAAATTTAGTAATGTTCTACGCAGGTAATTACTGGATTTTTGTTTGCGTCAACATCATTGAAAAGCAAGTGAATTCATTGATTGCTCTTAGGGAAATAATAGGCAATACGTGGATAAGTTTGCCATTATGATTCATAGGATAGTGAAGGCTGTTGCGCCACTTGAAAACAAGAAGCACCTACTCCTGGAAAATATTTTATTGTAGATGTACCTATGAAGTCAAGATTGAATAAGTCTTGTTGTGATTGCATGACATACACACTCAAACACTTGGAATCCACCTGCTTGGTCTCGACCTCAGTTTAGTGGATGGCGAAATCATTATGAGTTGCCGACAGAAGAGTGATATGAATATATGAGAGGCTGCACATGATCCCATTTTAGTTCAGCTTATGACATAATATGTGTCTTCTAAGTATGAGTCGTCTGATGTCTTTGACATCATATAAGACTGATTGTGTGTGATTAGTTTGGCTTTTCTATGAATGATGTGACAAAATTCAAGTTTGGTTTATTTACGAATTATGTGACAAAACACTAGTGTGTTTTTCTACGAATTATGTGACAAAACTCTAATTTGTATAAAAGATATGCTATAATCAGTCTTCACCCTAATCCACTAATTAAATCGTGACTACACTCTAAACCACTAAAGAAACGCTTACTAAACTCTAAACAGACACTTACTAAATCCTAAACAAACCCTAACTAGACCCTAGAAAAGACATTTGTCAAACCGTAAAGAAATCCTAAGTAAACCCTAAACGAACCCTAACTAAATCATATACATAAGAACCTTCACCTTTAACATCATCAAAAACATTCAAAAATTCAAGAAAATTATTTCATTGTTGTTCGATGGGATTTGAGAAGGTTAGTCCTCTAATCATATAAACTTTTTTCCGATTTAATCTAAATGTATGTTGGAATTTAATGGTGATGGACAAAACCCACTTGTTCAAATGGACTGATAAGTCAATTGTTGAAGAAATTGGAGACTTGCAAGAAGTTGTTGACGTGATGCTCATTGACAATTCCCAGTTACATAATTCAATGAGAGCTTTTGAGACCTTGCTAAAATGCCATAAGAGTATAATTGAAGAGATGGAAGATACAATTGCACGTTGTCAAGAGAAAACCATTGAATGCATTAGCGTATTAAGGATCATAAAAACTTTGTTTATGTGTTGTTTGGTGATTGTTTTCATGCACCTTACCTATGTATGATGGTTTGGTGATGATCAATTTGTTGTTATGTTTTTTAAATAGGTGAAATACCATGTTTCTTGGTGATTATCATCGACTTGAACCAAAAATGTTTCAAATACCAAATTGTCAATTACCAAAATTGATTTGTCTTAAATTAAGAATGTTGCAAATACCAAATTTTCAAATAGGTTCTTGAACACAAAATACCAAGAGAATAATAAACAAAAAAAGATAGAGAAAAAATACACAGAACAAACTAAATAGGTACATCACATGTTCCTCTCTTGTGTTCTTCAATACCATACCGGCTGCACTTGTGCTCTTTATTCATTTTTAATCCTTGAGAAGATTTTATCTTATCTTTTACTGTTTCATACTTTCTCGTTACTGGTCTACTAACACTATTTCTTCTTTCTGGTGGTAAAATCTTTGCAAGTTTAACCTCAGCTAAGACATTCCATTCATGCTCTGAAATTGCTATTGGATTAATGCATTTCGCATAGGCAGTTCTCCACATTGCAGTGGTGTATACACCATCAGTAAATATGTGTACTTCCATACATGTGTCAAAAAAAACAGAGACCGAGTAATGTTTATATGCTACGAAATAACGAGCTAAAATAAGTCTCAAGATCATGTGTTTCCACCTTCGTGAATAAATTGCAGGAATGGTGTATCTGCAAGGTATTTTTCCTAAATCATATTTCCCACATGTGCATGTTCTCTTTTTCAAATCAATATAACAATCATATTTATCTCATTTAACAAGTGATCTGAAATTGTCAACCTAGTAAACTTGAAACCCTCTTGCTTTCACAATTCACCTATCAATTTTTTTCCTCAACCTTAATGGTTAAAAGATCAATATGCTTTGAGCTTAACATTCGACGCTCATAGAACCGCTGGGTCATCATTCTCTAATACTATCTAGCAAAGGAATAACTGGAAATTCTCTGGGTAGTCTCAGAACTGAATTTATCAACTCTACAAGGTTATTGATTATAATGTCGTACCTTGATCCAGGAAAGACAGAACGAACTCATTTTCTCACATCAATCTCTTGTAGATATCTTCCAAGTGCATGACACATATCAAAAAAATTGGTGAAACGTTCCTGAAATTTAGTGAACCTATATGCCCGTGAAGATTTTTCAACCAAGCCAATCAATCTCTTTGTCTTGAAATTCTTAACCCCAAAAAGTGATGAATGCAAATTCAATGTGTTGATTTAGGTTAGACAGTACCAATCGCTTTAGCAAATGACAAATTTCTCTCTGACAGAAAACCTAAGTCTTTATTATCAGCAATAACAACATTCAACTGTCTAAAAAATCACTCCCATGAATCCTCATTCTCTGAATCAACAACTCCAAATGCAATTGAATACAAATTAGAGTTACCATCCAGTTGTAACCACAAGTAGAACTCCTTTGTATTTAATTTTCAGAAAAGTTCCATCAACAACAATCACCTTACGAATGCCATTGTAGAATCCTCTAACTGATTGCCAAAAGACAGAAATAAATACATGAATCTTCCATCCTTATTAGTTTTATAGTGAGTACGCGTACCAAGATTAGCTTGTTTAATCATATACAAATATTTTGCTATTTTTGCACAACTTTGATCTGGTATACTTCTAACTGATGCAATTGCAGACTCACGAGCTGCCTAGGCGTGCCAATAAGTATCTCAAAATTATGTTTCAAGCGCATAAACTGGACAATGTCATTAGCTTTTGGTCTTCATTGGCATCCTCATTTCGATTGTTGTATCAACTCCCAATTGTTCTCGCCGACGATGTTTTTCCAAATTTGTTTTTCCTAGAAGGAGCACATGCATGCCTTGCCACACAGTTGTTGTCATGAAATATGTAGACTCATCTAGACATTCCACATGCACAGCCCAGTTGCACCTTGAATATTTACATCGAATATTCCACCATTTCTCATGGATTTGAGAACAATGTAATCAAAATTATTGTTCATCGCCCAAATTTCCGTTGTTGCCTTCAGAATATCTTTACTTCTGAAAATTTGATCCTTCTTCACGAGATCTGTTCTCCAAGATCGGCCATCCTTTTCACTATCTCCATTGTTGTCACTCCTTAAACCACCATCACCGGAACCATCCTCAGCGGCATGATTCTTCTCAGAAGACTCCTTTGACTGTTTGACAAAGTCTGCCCGATTTAATTCAGGAACTTAGTCATTCTCAACATTACTTGAATCACACTGGTCCTTATTCAAATCGACATTGACTTGTTCATGTTTTCTTGCACCAGTACCAGAGAACATGACACACAAGGCTGTAGACAAACCCTCTCTCGCGTAGGTCAACCCTGGTTTGAACAAGAGTACGCCATGCTAATGTGCCTTGGATGATCCACATCTCAGGGTCAGGTGCTGATGAGCACACTGAACTATCCATATGGCTTAGAGCTCTCATAGCCCAGGCACAACGACGCACAAAATTAGATAATTGTCAATCATTCCTGATAATAATGGAAGAATTCCCTCTTTGATTCACTATCTCATAACTAAACTCGACATTAACGACATTATGATCCACAATCTTCACACACTGTGATCTTGAGCTGCTCCAACAAAGTAGTAGTTTCTAATGTTACCATTCGACCACGCCTTTCTTTTTCTACCACGAAACTCCACCGGTCACTGTAACGAAACTTCCATACACCAGATTTAACATAGATTAGAATCATGTTGTATTGATAGGGAGAAGAGATGGTTATGTCGATGAAGAAGAGAGGAACACAAAGAAACCAAAGAGAGAAAGATTGTGTGAGGAGAAAAACGTGGGAGAAAATATACAATGAGAGATTTAGCGTAGAATTAGTATAGATCTAGGAAACATATTAACCAAAATATGGAAATTGCCATATTTTCATGATTCAGCTAGAATATGGATCATGCGTCGAGCAGAGCAATGTAGAGTGGGTGAGAAGTTTATTCTTCCACATGCGTAACATAAGGTAAAATGCAATACATGTTATGACACATAAATAAGAAAATGTTTATCGTAGAGTAATCGCTATTAATTGTAATCAAGTCGATTGTAGATTAACGATATATTGCTAGAATATAACCTCACGCATTCTAGCTAAGTTAAAATATACAAGAAAGCTTTGTTTGCGTTATATAGTCAGGATAGATCTATGTATAATACCTAGTATCCTATTTCTAAAGGATGTAGATGGTTAGAATGTATATTCTATCTTCAGCTATGACGTAAAATAAAAGATGATATCACTATTTTAAAAAAGAATTTTAAACATATTAGTAGTCATACTTGTGTTTCCAATAATTTTGATATTTTAATATTTTTAAAATTTATACTATTTTTCATTACAAAAGAGTAAAACATGTCCAAATAACCAAAAATATCAAAAGTCCTAAATGAACAAACAAAAGTTAAGGGTGTCCGTTTTTCTAATTTTTCGTTTTTGGTAAAATATTGGACTATTGGGCATTTTTAAGTTATTAAGTTTCAAACCATCATTTTCAAATAATATAAATACTCTTTGTTTTAGAAAGTTTATCATATCAGAGTCAATAACTATCTACTCAATATAAGACTATTTTTTGTTGTATTATTCAATTTTGAAAAACATGATGTTAATATAGTAATTTAACTAAAGATTCATTACCAATATATTCCCGAAGATTCAAATTTTGAATCATGCCAAAAAAAATTATACCGATTAATAGGAAAAAAATTACAACAATTTTTAACATGGTACAAGTGAAAATGTGAGACATAATCTTATAAGGTGGTTAATAGTAGTGCACACGGTAAATCTTCGTAAAATATGTAAAATTATCAATTTTAGAATGTTTAACTGATAAAAGCATGATTAACGGTAGTATCCAAAAATGATAACTAAAAAATAATATAATATATTAAAGTAAGAAAGAGAAGAAGGAAAGATGTCTAATTCGTTTCTTCCTAAAGAAATTTAGGAAAATCGCGTAAAAAACCTTGAAAGTACCACTCACTAATATTTTAAATCTTAAACTTTTTCAACTAGCATTTTAAACCTTCAAAGTGACAATTGTATCACAATAAACCTTAAACTTGGCTAATTTGTACATCAAGTAAAAAGTTAACATGTACAACATGTAAATGTTATGATGTCAGTTTTTTTCAAAAATAATAATTAAAATAAATAAAAAATTAAAGAAAAAACAGAAAATTAAATAAAAATCAGATAACTAAAATCAAAAAAATAAAATAAAATAAATTAAAAATAATAAAATTTAAAAAAAAAATCAAAAAATTAGATTAAAATACAGAATATTAAAAAAATTAAATTAAACAAAAATTAATGAAAATCACAAAATTAAAAATTAAAATATCTAATATTCTCTTTTAAATTACAAGATTATTTTTTTTTAAAAACAAATATATCATCTTTGACAATAACAATTTCAAACATATCACTGATGACGATGGTGGTTTCTCACATAATCATTATCAATGACGTTTTTGACATATTCCTAACAATAGTTTCTTCGTTGGCCTATCTCTGACGATAGTTTCATCCTTGACATATCTATTGTTTTAAATGATGGTTATCGAAAACATCGTTATTGACATATCTACAATCATTTTAAATGATGATGTCGGAAACTATCGTTAGAGATATGTCAAAAACGTCATTGTTAATTGTTACTCCCTCCGTTTCAGTTTATATGTCGTTGTAGAGAAAAATTTTCGTTTCAAAATAAGTGTCGTTTTATAATTTCAATGCAGAATTTATTAACTTTATATGTTATTATATTTTTTATTGGTTGAAATGTGGTTAGGTGTATAAGTAATTGTGTTTTTATCTAGAAAATATAGAAAATTAAATATTTTCTTAATCTGTGTGCACAAACTCAAAACGACAAGTAAAGTGAAACGGAGGTAGTATGTGAGAAACCACCATCATCATCAGTGATTGTTTGAAATTGTTATTGTCAGTTGTTTGAAATTGTTATTGTCAGTTGTTTGAAATTGTTTGAAACAGTAGATAAGTCAACGATGAAACTATTGTTAGAGATATGTCATTATTAATGATTTTGTGAGAAACCACCATCATCATCAGTGATATAATTGAAATTGTTTTATCATAGTTGACAATAACAACTTCAAACATATCACTGATGATGATGGTGGTTTCTCACCATTAACAATGACGTTTTTGACATATCTCTAACGATAGTTTCATTGTTGGCATATCTCTAACGATAGTTTCATTGTTGGCATATCTCTAAAAATGAATTTTTTAAAATATAATCTTGTAATTTAAAAGATAATATTATGATTTTTTAATTTTTGGCTTTGCGATTTTTTCATTAATTTAGGTTTAATTTTCTAATTTTTTTTAATATTCTGTATTTAATTTAATCTTTTTGATTTTTTGAAATATTTTTTTATTTTATTATTATTTTAAAAAATTATTTAATATTTTTTTATTTTTGATTTTAGTTATCTGATTTTTTTATTTAATTTTCTGACTTTTTTCTTTAATTTTATTAATTAAATAATTAATATTTAAAAAAAAACTTATACATCATCTTATTTACAATTTGTACATGTTAACTTTTTACTTGATGTACAAATTAGTTAAGTTAAAAGTTTATTGTGATACAATTGTCCCTTTGAAAATTCAAAGTGCTAGTCGAAAAAATTCTAAATTTAAAGTGCTAGTGAAAACTATTTTCAAAGTTTTTTATGCGCTTCTCTCATAGAATTTTTTTAGCATGTTAACTAGTTTCCACGGCTGTCATTTTGTATTATAATGATTGTTTTTAAATTATAAAATTTAAACATATAAATAATTTATATTCAATTTATAATATAAATGCTTAGAAAACTGTGTGTGGAGATATGTAACCGTTAATGATATTCTTATAAACCAGCTATTGAAACTTTTAAAATTAGCCCAATTCATCAAAATTAAAATACTCTATAAAGAAATTTCTCAACAATTTTACATGTTTTCTCAATATTTTTATTATCATTATGATGTTAAGACTAGATGATGTTCTGATATTTTAAAACTATTTTGTACATTTTTCCAATTAAATGGACAAATATTGCTGAAAAATCAAAATAAAACATGGATGATCTTATCAAATTTTGAAGTTTCAAATATTAGAAAGATGTGAAATTTTATTATACATCTTTAATTTATGTAGGTATGAGCGTTACAATAGGGGTTCGGGTTTTTAAAACAAAATTTTAATTTCATTCAAATATTATAAAATTTTGGTTCAATGATAATCTGGGCTTATTCAGATTTGGTTCAGATACATTAACACATTGAAAATCCGTTAAACCCATTTGAAACTCAGATTCAGTTATCCAAATACTTATTTGTGACTTGAAATTACAAATTTAAGTTCAAACACATGAAAAATTCAAACAATTTACATTACCAAAGTATTTATGACATGGTTAAGATTTTTTTTATTAAGAAGAGAGAAACATAAAAAAAGATAAAACTAACCAACTACCGCTCTATAAACGAAGGAAACATTATTTGAACTTTAAAATTAAAATAGTTTTGAAACTTTTGAAAAAAAAAATTATTTATGGTCAAACTTTAAATGCAACTATCAAAACATGAAACTTTCCATAATTAATTTATTATTAAAAATAGAAATTAAATTAAATATTGGAGTTAATTTTCATGTTAAAAACATTTAAAAGAATACTTATTCAGAATTGAGTTTGTCTTTGTTATGAAAGTTTTTGAAGTTTTTGAAAAATTTTGGGTTTTAGAGATCCATTTGGATAAACCCTAATACTGTAGAATAATATTCATTCAAATAATACGTCGGATTCACTTCGGTTTGGTTTTCTTTTTATCACATTAGATTGGATCGGTTCGGTTTTCATATTTTTTTTCTGACGACCCCTAAATTTAGGTTTTTGTAGGTTATAAATAAAATTTATAAATTGTGTCATTTTGATTAAGACCTGGGCTTACATTGAAGGCCCAAACATTTCAGTAAACCCACTACAATGAAACCCTAAAACGGTACAAGTGTTGCATATATTTAGGGTCTCCCCTGGCGCCGCAACGAAAAGAGACACAACAGGCCTGAAGCTCTACCTGCAACCATGGTATCATGTCTTCCCGTTCTGTGATTCAAGAACATAGTATCTAAGCTCGCCAGATAATTTCTAAGATCTGAAAGTATAGATTTTGTATTGAATCCATGGTTTGTTCTTTTGCAGACATTCAAGCGCAGGAACGGAGGCAGGAACAAGCACAACCGTGGTCATGTGAAGCCCATCAGGTGTTCCAACTGCGGAAAATGCTGTCCCAAGGTTGTGTTCGATCTCCTGTTGATTCGTTGTACGATAGATTTGTCTCTGATTCTGTTATCATCTGTTGGTTGTTAGGACAAGGCGATCAAGAGATTCCTCGTCAGGAACATTGTTGAACAGGCTGCTATCAGAGATGTTCAAGAAGCCAGTGTCTACGATGGTATCTTGTTGTTAAGACTTGCTTGCGTGTGATTAGATTGTCGTTGATTATGTATTTGTGTGGTGTGATTCGTAGGTTACACTCTGCCCAAATTGTACGCTAAGATGCAGTACTGTGTTTCTTGTGCTATCCACTCTCACGTTGTCAGAGTCCGTTCCCGCACCAACCGTAGGATTCGTACCCCACCTCCACGTTTTGTCAGACGCAAGGTAATCTCTCAGTGCTGGTTGCTTCTTCTATACGCAATTAGTTTTGATATATCTTGAGAATTGTATACCCTACACTGTCTTAATGTTATAGCTTGTTTTAAGCTGGTCTTGGCTTTTATGCAAAGATTCTTCCTTTGATTGTATATTATGCTTTGATTATTACATAAGACAATTTGTTCTGCCTAATCACTCTTTAGATGCAAATGGGTCTGCTTTACTTTTTTGATTATGGTTAGAAAGTAGAATTCATTTGAAGTATGATTCTTAGTTGCAATTACTGCTACGAGATTTTGAGAAGAATATGAGCGCTGCACTGTCTTATTGCCATCAGTTTGGTTCAAGCTGACCGTTCTTGACCTTTCTGCAAAAACTCTAGATTGTATATTCATGTGTTGTTAGAGCCTTTAACTGAATGGTTTCTCACAATGATATAAATTTTAGGACGATGCTCCCAAGCCTGGACAACCTGGTCAGGCTACCCGCCCTGCTGGTGGTGCCCCTGCTGCTCCTCGTGCCTAAAGAGATGGCAACTCAAAACTCTTTATATTCTAGTTTCAGTCTCAGTGTTGTCTAGAACTTTTAAAGATGTTTTCTACATTTGGTTTAAAGATAATTTTGTCATGTTGAGCTTTGAATCCTTTGAGACTATATTTATCAGTTTGTTTTTTGACATTTGGCCTTTCATCTTTTATTTAATTTGTGCAAATCAGTTCAAGCTCTCAGTCTGATTACAACATAAACATTTTTTACATAACATATGGAGTAAATGAGTTTTTTCTTATTAAAAGTGAATTACGATCGCTTCTCCAGATATATGCTACTGCGGTACTGACTTCTCTCACCCATCAACATTCTTTGGGGGTTCATCTTTTTTTTTTTTTTTATTATTTTTTTTTGTTTTTCTTTTTCGTTTAAAAAAAAAAAGATAGACCAATCGCGGGTCGCCACATATCGTGGACCCCGCGGAACAGTGGTGGTACGGGTTCACCAGACAGAACCCCAAAACCACAGGTTCATCACTATTCATCTAGAAAACTGTGTGAACCCTCCTTCTGAACCCCTTATGAACTCTCAATGTACATGTTCTTAGTTACTACCAGCATTTTCAGTAACATACGGTGCGTCATGAAGTGGTCCAAGACACATTGCTCCTGAGGCCACCAGTGAAGAAGAAGCCTTTTGTAGTCAATCGGTAACAACAACGTTTGTTGAATTGTTACTTATCTTTTGCGGATATACTACCATTAGGGCATCATTAACCCTAAGAAACCCCATGGGTTTCTTAGTTTTTTTTTTTTTTTTTTTTTTCTTTTCTTAAAGTGAACCAATAGTGAGTTGACATGTGTCAGTGGGGCCCGTGAATAGTGTAAGAAACTCTTAAAAATCGGTTCTTAGTTTATAGTTTTTGTACCGATCCTTACACTGTTCATGGGCCCCACGCCTTAAGAACCCCCCTTAAGGACCCCTTTTAATTGTGCTCTTACAAATTTACAAACCCTTAGAACTCTCAATTTCTATTGACTATTGTGCAAGAATGTACTATTATGAGCATTTCTAACCCAATCTCAAATCTTCAAATTTTGAGGTTTTTGTCATTCCAACTTAACTTTAAATCCTCAAAACTATCTTTTATTTTCTTTTTGATTTTTATAATTATTACTTTTCACAAATACATATACTAAACTTATTTAAAATAACTTAAGTACGCCAAAATAATATAAAATAGAATAAACATAACATTAAAATAAAGTTAACACAATAGAAAAATACATGGAATAAAACTCACACAAAATAGAAATACATTAAACAAATTTATCACAGATTAAAGTAAATTACAGAAACACTTAAATATTACATATATTACAAGTGGTATTTTATATCTAACTTTATATAATTTGTTTGTATGTGTCTTTTTTATTATATATGTAATTTTTATTATTTTTTATTATATAATATTTTATATCGTGTGTTATATAATATATTAAATATTTGTTTATATGTATTTGTGAAATTTTATCATTATTAGTAATTTTTGTTAATGCCAAAAATTATAATGCAAATAAAAAAAAATTTAATTTTTTTGAGGATTCATGGTTGGAACAATCAATCCTCAAATCTTCATTTTGGGATTTTACTCCTTTAAAATAAAGTCTTGGTTAGAAATGCTCTAAACAAAATAAATATCATTTATCCCGAATAGTATCTATTATTATAACAGTTCACAGATATTAAAATAATAATAATAATGGTGATATTTCTGAACTTGCTGAATCCACCTAATAGTTGAAATTAAAAAATGAGCTTCGCAGATATTAAAATACATTTTTATTATTATTTGTCATTTATAATTTAAAAATACTTTTCATCCTTGCAATAGAAATGGTAAAGAGGTAGAACGGAAATCTCAGACTATTAACAAAATAAACATAAGGAAATGAAAATTTGAAGGCCTCATAAATCACCAGATAACTAAACTCCCACGTAACCACATTAATCACAGCCATATTATTCATTTGTGCCCCCCTATCCATTTCAGCCCCACCACATACACACCACATGTGTGTTTACTATATAATATACCACAGTAAGTAATCTCATTTACTTGGAATTAGAACGAAACCCAAAAGATGGGTCTAAGAGCACTGCCTCTTCAACATAACAGTGGGTTCATCTCCACGACCAAAGTCCCGATCTACAGAACATCGCCGAGAATAAACCGGAACCCTAGATGGGTCGTCGTGTCGGCCAAGCAAGAGAAAGATGAGGAGAAGAAGAGGGACGAGGAGACTTCCTTGTTCACCAGACTAACGGATGCGTTGGATTTTGCACAAGTTCGGTCGGAGAAAGACGCCGAGCTTCTCTACGAGGCCCGTGAAGCCACCAAATCTGGTGGCAAGATGAGCAAAGAACAGGTTGGTCTTCTTAATTAACCACACTACTTCCAACGTTTTGGTATAATAATGACTATTACTCCTGGAATTAATCCAAAGTTCTACTAGACACAAGTAGCCATACCAATCCGTTACTTCACTTTTTGTAAGAAAAATTCATGTAAATTAGGCTTGTTTTTTTTATCTTATTAAACCATGTTTGGAACTCGGATTCTAAGCATGCATGATGAGAAAATCTACTTATGATAATTGTTGGATTACCACTGAATTATGTTTGATAAATTTGTAATGATGCAGTATGGGGCACTGAGAAGAAAAATTGGAGGGACATACAAGGACTTCTTTAAATCCTACGTTGAAGGTACTCTAGAGGACTAATTAATTTGAAAAAGAAAATGACAGATGATTTTATTTGTTATGAAAATTTGAAATAATTGTAAATTGTTGTGTTATGTAAATGTTATAGTGGATGGGGAATATGTGGAGGAAGGATGGGTGGACAAAACATGTAAGATATGCAAAAAGGACACAAGGGGTGAGGCAAGACAAGTGGACAAGGTAGGGAGATATGCTCATGTCTCCTGTCTTCAAAACCCCTCCAACTCTTCTGGAAATTTCTTCACCAGACTCTTCTCTAGATAATCAACTTTCCCAAATCATATACATGAATGTGTTTGTTTCTGTTTTTATAGATACTTTATTCTAGCAATTTTGTGTATCTAATAGAAATCGAACTATATACATGCCAAAAATTGTGTGTTTATTGTGATCTTATGAAACGAAGAGGCAAAGATACACTAGAAGCTAATTACGTACTTTACAACATAAAACACACATCACTTTCATACACTTAAAAACTAACTATTTTCCAGTCCTTTATCCGTTACAAATAAATGATAAACTAGAAGGAGAACAAATTGTGAAAAAGATACCTCATTATATTAATTTATAGCCAGAAAAAATGACTTGCCTTTCGACATACCTTTAGAGATGTCATGCCGCATTACTATGGGATGAACGAAACATAGATGGAGGATATTCTAATACATTTGATGCTTATATTTTATAGTACTAACCCCAAATATATATATATATATATATTGATAGTAGACTAGAAATCCACTTATCAAAAGTTTAATTATTTTATAACCGGAATATGAGCTTAACTTATAGTAATATTCCATCTTTATAACGATTATCCCACCCATGCTAGAGATCTTGTGATCTTCTCCTCCATATGCTACATTTGCCTTCAGTATATATATTTGTACCTTTATAAGAATCATGTATTAGGATCTCCGTGTCTATAACAAATAGAAGAATGAGATCAAAATGATTGCATAAAGGTACCACGGCTTAGAGTGACTTGAACCGTCAAACCAGATGTACGGCGGTCCAGCCAGGGGCGAAGCTAGGTTAAAAGGTATGGGTGCACGTGCACCCGTTATTATTTAGAAATTGAAATTTTTACATTGAACATACTAGGTGAAAGTGGTTTTTTTGGTTAAGGTGCACCCACAATTTTTGAGGAATTTGGGTTCGAGACCCCCAATTTTAACTTCTATCACTATATATTTCAACTATTCAATTTATACTAATTACTTGCACCCAGTTGAAAAAATGTCTGGCTTCGCCCCTGGGTCCAGCCGCCATGGACGACCAATCTTTCTAAAGATCGATCGGCTGACTTATTGACCATTGGATGAGAAGATCTTCATTTTCTCCTTTCTCATGAGCTTGATCTGCATCACTATGGACAACATCCTTTCCTTTTTTATAAGCAAAGCAACATTACAGAAAAATGAATAAATAAGCTACATTAATTGTTTTTAAAAATAAATACGAGAAAGACGTTATCTTTTGGATTATTGACACGAAACAGGCGAAGCAACCTAATTTAAAAGTGCGAAACCGTCGGATAGTCGACACGACGAAAAGTTAGAAACATTTAATTATTTATTTACTCAGTGACCTCTCGGTCCCACTCTAACCAATGAGGACATGACTACACGATGATACCAGAAAAGACCGTTGGTTTTCGTTATTTGGGTACACTAGATTGCATTAAAATCTTGGCCACATCATCGTTCTGATATCGACGTCAGCTACAAATTCATATAAAGAGGGTTTTTTCTATCAGCGGTTTTTCTTAGATCGGAAGGCTGCAGTTACCTGCCTTGATAAAGTAGTTTTTGGCATAGCTAAAATAAAATATTGATTTAGAACTTCCAATTTTTAAAAATATTTTATATTGAAAAAAATCTTTAAATTTGTAAGAATTTTTTTAATAAATCTTACTACATTGTTGAGAACTTCTTTTAATTTCAAGACCGTCGATGTGCTTTAAAGCACAATTATCTGCGTAGACCTTGAATGTTGTAAGCGGATGAAGAAAAACGCAGTGCGGCACAAGAAGTTACTATTTTATTTTGGTACCTAGTCTTTTATAAATAAATAATTATAAATTAAAACAAAAAGTAATGCGGGGATAACTTTTGGCTTGGACCGCAAATGGAATTGTGAAGAGGACAATATGATGTGGCTATATACAATATTGTAAATAAACTGTTTTATTGTTTTTGTGCACAAAATGGTTTTATTTTTTTTAATTATCATTTTTTTTCAGAAATACATAAATACAATCACTGATATTTTACACATTTAAACTTTTCTTTTACAAGTGAATCATTTAGTTAATAAAAATAATTATACTAAAATTTATTATAATAGATAAAATATATAAAGTAATATTGGAGTGTTATATAAAATAATTCTATATCTAGCTGGAACCGATCTAAAAAATAACATGATCTCAAAGAAAACCAAAATTTTACAATACCTAAATTGGATCCAAAAAATTTTTATCCAAAAAAACTAGAACCACATAGAACCGACCCAAATATGTATGGGTCCGATCGAAAAAGAACATATCCAAATAGATCTGACCCAAAACAATCGATATATACTCGACCTAAAAATATGAATATCCAGAACTATAATTCATTGTGTTCACTTCCTATATTTTAATTTATGATGTAAATGTTATTTTTTTTTGCAATCTTTATTTTATTTTTGTAACTTTTTGGAACTGGCATGAATTCGACATGAATGTCTATGCCTAGTTTAAGCGAAACTAAAATCAAAACGGTATGGTGATTCAGTTTTGTTTTTTGAATTTTATCAAAAAAAAAACTGCCGCGAACCGATTTGAAAAATTATCGATTGTTAAACACGTTCAAAACACCTAAAATAATGTTAACCATTAAAACATTTGTCCCTGAACTATTTATTATATATATCACTATTCATAAATTGTTTTAAACCGCTTGTTTTAGACAAACTGCAGCTGTTATGCACAATGTGTTTCTCATGCATAAATCGTAATTAAACCGTATAGTAGTACCTAATAGAATTAAACCGTATTGTGGTACCTAATATGCTTGTCCTGTATCGCTCAATCCACTGTTTCAGAGCCTTGATATACACAATATATGAATATTTCACCAAGATATATAACATCAAAATATAGAACGAAAAGTATATAGAACGATAACATAGCTGTGTTATTCATTACTAATCACCTGATAATCAGCTTTAAAGTTAATCTAACCTTTAAACACATTTATTAAATCTAATGAAACTCCCATAATTAATACTTCATCCATTTTATAAGATACGACTTCACATATATTAATAAAATATATTAAATTTTGATTATAAATATAGTATTTAACTATTTTCCATAATTTCTAATCAATAAACATAATTAACCTTGTTGAATTTTGCAATTTATTCATTATTATTCAATAAAAAATACATTGAAAATGTAAAAAAATGTTTTTTTAAAGATGGGGGTCTTTAGTTAGCACTACAAAAAGTTTTTGGTTTTTCATTATACGTTTTTTATTCACCCCTAAAGCGGGATTCAAATCCGATTACAAGCTAGATTTGAACAAAATTTCTCAAGTCAATATATTACAAAACTAGCTTCGCTAACCCATTAAACCCAGAATATTCCTCTAGACTATTTTAAAAAATTCCGAGGAACTTGGTACTGTTTTCATCCATCGATGATAACCATGGGAATGTGAGGTTCTTCTCGTGCCTCAGATGCTGGAAATCCCCATGTCGTCTCCGGAGTAGCTAGTTGCCCGATGAAACTCCTCAAAGCTTATAATCATCACCGACGTTGAAGCGCTACGCGAACGGAAAAACATACCTTGCTCTTACCAAGAGAAGTCAGTCTCCAAACTCGCCCACAAACCGAAAATGAAAACCGGGTTGGAGCTCAACGCCACAACTTGCCAAGTTAGTCTTATAAACATGCAAAGAAAGTCAAGCCACACTGGTCACATAGCACTAAAGAACCAATGCAACACCGGACGTGCGCTTTGAAAAATTGTTGACCGAGACGACCAATGACTCCCTAGGATCGCCTCTGAATTTTGATCGTCGGGAACCGATGGACCGCTTGCAATGCCGCTATATACAGCTTCCAAAGTCAATAAGAACTGAAACAAATCTACGCCTTGAGACTTAGCTCCGATGAGAAAGCCATCACCTTCAAACGGAGGACTGGACAGGATGTCGTGAAGGAGCAATTCAGACTGTATGTCACGACCACCAGCTACATCCACACGAGCCAGAGCTGAAGAAGCTCCCGAAGAACCATATACCCTCTCCGCCTGTGTATCACGGGTCTAAGGCACGTCTTGGAAGTAAAAAACTCCCAAAGCTCACTTGCAATCGAGGGGATGGAATGGGACTCGCCGGCACCGAAGAGGACCAAGGAACCAGCCACGAGTTGTTTGAGACCACAATAACCATACGGCACTGCCGTAGACGGTTATTCGGACCAAATCCTTCAAGCTCCTTCAACGATACAAAGATCCGATGAAATCAAAACTTGAAAATCGATCTCCACATGAACCCTAAAATCCGACTACTCCCACCACCCAACCTTGACACCTTCTCGTTATAACTCTAAACGAAACCAATGACTCACCATTGTAAAATATACACCTAGGCATCCGGGGTCCTCGGGTCGGGTCGGGTCCTGGAAATTTGGACCCAACTAGGGTACTTATAATTTTTTGGGTCGGTTTCGGTCGAGTCTTATCGGGTCCACTTGCCTTGGACCCGTTAATACCCAAATTTTTTTGGATCTTTATGATGTGGGGTCGGTTCCAGTATTTTGGATCTATTTTCGGGTAAATATCATATATTTCGGGTTGGTTCCACATATTTTCGGGTCTAAAATGTGAGTCTCAAGTTTATTTTACCCATGAACCTGCATATTATCCTAACATAAGTCATAAGTCTAATAAATGACGGTACCAAAAATACGCGATCGGGGTCTCGGGTCGGTTTTGAACTCAAACCTGCTATCCCACGGGTCCTCCATCGCTAAACCCAATAGGGTAAAATTTTCGGTTCCGGTACTTGACCCAAAAATGTATTTTCGGATCGGTTCCGGATCGGGTCTTCGGGTCTGGGTAAAATGCCCCAGCCTAGTAAAATACATTCATTTATATGTTTTTACCTTTAGTCACATTTTGAGTTAAGACGACAAATTTCAAAAATCAATATGATCATTATGGTTTGTTTATGATCGAAGGAACACAAGAGAAACTTCCATCAATGATCAAACCAATTAAACCACAAAATAAATTGAAATGGGCATAACAGGTTCCAAAGGCTGTGTTTCTGGCTTACTGTGTCTTTCAACCATGCTGTGTATGAACGGTACATTGTCCCTTTTTATTGTCTGTATTCAAATACCACATCATATCCAGAAGTTGACATAATATCCTCATGTGACATGATCGTAAATGTATGCGTAAATAAATAGGTGGAGCATTCTCATATAGTTTTCTAACTAATTTTGCGGCTATTTAATTAACTATATGAAAAAAATTATTGTTCATTATCAAAACTAAATAAAAATCTGAGTAGGAGGAGAATGGTCCACGTACGAATACGATCGAAACCTTCATTAACTTCTATAAGGTCTCACCCGTCTTCCTATCTCCTTTCATTCAACGGTCTATCAACATGTAAAACGGTAATCATCATCAACCTGTTCTTTCTATCAGTCACGTTTCTGTGTCTGTTTCCGCACTCGTATCTTACAACGAAACCTGAACCGACCAAAAAAAAAGTTAGCGTTGGGACTTTATAACTAGTTAACAGTTAACACTAAACACTGGTTGTGTTATTTATACTGATACAAGCATACTATTAGGGCTAGGCATTTTTATTCGTTAAATTTATTCGATTCGTTATTCATTTTGATTCGATCCGTAAAATCCGGATATCCGTAAATCATCGAAGCAAAGCAAATACTAAAAGTTAATATCCGCTACAAATGAATCAAACCACAAATACTAAAAAATTGAGAGTCAGATATCCGATTCGATCCGACATTATACAAATAGATGTATATCTATAAATAAATATAAGATTTTTATATGTATAATTTTATAAAATTATTATTTAACATATCATTTTATTAATTTTATTTAGAATTTACTTATAAAATCTTTATAAAAGCGAAAATTTTCAAAAAAATTGTGTGATATATAAGAAAATTTGATTAATTTTAGAATTTATGGAATATATAGTTTCATTTATTTTTATTTTTCATTTTATATTATGTAAAAATATCTTTTGAAAACAAAATTTTATAGTTTTTCTTAATTAACTTGTATTAAACATAGCAAATGAGATATCTGTAAATACTCCAAAGCAAAGCAAATCGGAAAATCAAATATTCGTAAGAATACGAAACAAATCACAAATACTAAAAATTATGGAGATATTCGATCTGTGCCCACCCTTACATACTATATAGTAATGTAAAAGCGTAGGGTTGTTGTTTGCAGGGGTCTTCAAAAGACTGCATAGCATAATTATGAGATGGGTTTGAGGCCTCTAATTTACTGTGCGATGCTTTCAGCTATACGTGTAGATATCATCAGTCTCAGATTTTTCATATATACATTACTGATAAATAATACTTATCAGTTATGTTTATTTATGTAATTTTTATTGATAAATAATATTAATAAAGAAAATATTAACCAATTGTTACAGTTAAGTTTTATATGTATAAGATTTCAAAATATTATCGTAGATTCATTTATGTAATTTTGATTTGAATACTTTAATTTGATTTTATGCTAAAATTAATATATTAAGTTATTATATAATCTTATTAAAACATACTTACATATTTTAAACCACCAACCAATCTAAATGAAAATAACACAAATATTTAAAATTTTAATTTATTTATAACAAAAAATATTATAGTGAAATTAGAAGAACTAGATATAATCTAATAAACTCAAGTGATAATCAAACGGATTAGATATTCTATATACAAAATCACATGTCTAATTAAACTAATATAATCTATTAATAATAGTAAGCCCAATTAATATTGAAAAGTTGTTTCTTTTCATAAAAAAACGTAAATGTATTAATTTTAAGAATTGCATTTTTTTTCATTATAAAAAATTGTGTCTTTTCATAAAAACTGAATTATATTTGTTGTAATAATTGTTTCTTTAAGTTTTTATTTTGCTCATAGTCATTCCCATAAACATTTAGAATTGTTTATATCAAGTTAGTGTATTAACGTGAAAAGTTACGTCTAATAAAATTTTATATAAAAAATTGTATTTATTAGTTATGTACTTCTTAAAATTTTGGTATGGACAATTGCATCTATTACTTATATATACCTTTTCAAATTATTTTAATTTGTTATATACTAACACGTTTGCACCTCTTCGATAGCGATAACATTTGCACCCCTTTGGTGATAATACGTTCGCACCTCTTCATTCACGGCAGCGTTCGCACCTCTTCAGACACAAAATGTTTGCACCCTTAGTAAATACGACTTTTGATTTGGTTATGATGCATAAATTAAGAAAGATTAGAATTGTATTCGTGAATCTTTTTTTAGTCTAGCGGAAACAATTAGAGGGGTTAAATTGATTTCTTTTCAGAGAATTCGGACACGAAATGTTCGCACCCCTTTGCACATGGAAATGTCTCAGGCACAAAATTTTTGTACCCTTTCGGAGACGAAATGTTTGCACCCCTTCGGACACGAAATGTTCGCACCACTTCGGACATGAAATGTTCACACTCATTCGGATACGTAATGTCGCACCTTCTTCGGGGCATGATATTTTCGCACCCCTTCGGATACAAAATGTTCGCACCTCCTTCAGACACTAAATGTTCTCAGCTCTTTCATCGACAAAATGTTAACACCTCTTGGGTGACAATCTGTTCGCACCTCTTGGACACGAAATGTTCGCACCTCTTGGACACGAAATGTTCGCACCTCTTCGGACACGAAATGTTCTCACCTCTTCGGCCACAAAATATTCGCACCTGTTGGGTAATGATCTTTTGCACCTATTCGGGACCACAACATGTTTGCACCCCTTAGGTGATGATCCATTTACCACCATTTGGGTAAAGACTTGTTTGTATCTCTTCGGTGATGATCTGTTCGCACCCTTTTGGTGACGACCTGTTTGCATTCATTTGGTGACGCTTCGTTCACACTTATTTGGTCATGATATATTCGCACCTCTTTTGTCACGGTATATTCAAACCTCTTTGGTCACGACATGTTCGTATCTATTTAGTTTTAAACATGTTCACACCTCTTCGAGGTATCACAAAGTTATTAATATTTGCTAAAACCAATCTATAAACTTTATAGAAGAGATCTTAGAAAATATTTGGTATTTTTTTATTTAGTATTTAAGATATGTGTCTAAATATATAATTATGTATCTTTTTATCTTAACATAGTGTTTTTATTTTATTGTTTAAAAGATTTTTTTTCTAAATTTGGTTAATTCACTAATTAGTTGTTAGAAAATCTTATAACCGTTTTTAAAAATATGGGCATATATTATAAAGTACTCTAAAATTTTGTTGTAATCACATAAAACGTAAACGAACGTGTACATGGTATGGATAAGTGTCTTCATACATCTTGGCAAAAAAATTTGTTGACATGTCTATGCATTATAAATTGTAAGGAAGATGTACGTACATGTTTTGTTTCTGGAAAACTTAATAAGCTTGAGAAAAGACACTAAAGATTAATATTTGTTTGGTTAAAGTTGAAAATAATACCAACCCAAATACATAACATGCAATATGAAAGCTTGTCTATGGATTCACGTAAATAATTTTTTTAAAGTAGTGATATCTTGGATAAGTTTTTGTTGTGGTAAACCAGGTAGAAGGAATAATTAAAAAAAATTCCTTAAAGAAAAATTATGGATTAAATGCACTTTAGTGGTTAATATGTTCTAAATTTTATTTGTGTATGCTGAAGAAGTTGCAACTAAATTCTAGAATTATAGATAAATTGTTTGTGAAATGTTCACAATTTAGGATGCCAAAAAGTGTCAAGTAAAAAAATGTTTAAAGGTGTTAACCTATTATAAAATGTTCAATAGCTAATATGTTGAAAATATATAATTGTTTATTAATGAATAATTTAGTGAAATGTTCAATAATAATTTCTGAAAAGATACAACTCTTCCATAAATGAACATATTTTTTTGTGAATGAGTTTTTAAAAGCTTTATATATGAAAAGAGTTTAATGGTTATACTTCTGAAAATATATTAACTTCTGTGACGAACAAATTCAATGAAAGGATATTAATGGTTAAGTTTTTAGAAAATATTAAATTTGCAAATAATGAACAATCTTTTAACTAGTAAACTATGATTCATACTCAACTTTCTTAATAAAAGCTTAACTATTAAATTAAAAATAAGATAAACTCTATTTTTAAAGATTTAGTTTTAGTTTTAGATAAAAAATAACTGACAATCATCGTTTAATGAAATAGAGTTGTTGTTGTACTATATAAGAATTACAATAATAATCAATAATCACAAATAGACAGAAAATCGAAAGATTCACTCTTAAATGATTTCAAACTACAAGAAAAACAAGCCATTCGAGGGCCGAAAATCGTCGGTAAGTCGTCGAGAATAAAGGAAAATGTTAGTGTTTTATAAAACGAATTCTGGAAGTTGAGTTACAATTATAATAAGAAGGATTATATCAATTTAAATTAACAAATATTTATTATAATATCCAATTTGGCATTTTTTTTTTACAAAATAAATTTTCGTACTATATGTAAAAGTTCTTTTCCTAGTTTATTTAATAAAGTTCTTGAAACAAATCAAATTTTCATGTTGAAGAAAATGGAAAATCTTACAACGGTTAGAAACAAAAACAAAAGAAAAGGAAAGTTCGAAGAGGCTTGAAGTTTCAAGAAAAGTAAAACGTGTGGAGAAACACAACAAAACAAACCAAACCAACCTATCAGGAACTCACATGAGTTGATTTTAGATAACTCCTCTTTAATACAAACACGTTATGATATGTTATTTGCACATCTCTAAAACATCACAAATCAATTCTCTCTCCACTAATCGTTTTGCTTACAAAACCCTATTTTTTCAGTCGAGAAAAGATAGCGTATTCAAACAACCAAAAGAAAAAAACAAGGAAGAAGAAGGATGGAGAACATGAGTTCTCTAGAACTGTTTGAAAGGCACAGCAACTAAAGCGGCAAAGTCTGCTGCGAGAGGAGACTTTAAGAATAAGAACTCTCCAGCGGTCTCTAGATGTGTCGACGCCATGGTTCGTTTAAAGGAAGCTCCAGAGTCACTTGCTTGCGAGATGGTCATCGATCTCCAAATACCCCTCAAAATTGGAAAGAGTCACAGCCTTCTCGTGGATCACAAAAACCCTAGAATCCAGTTCGAGGCAAAGCTTCTTTACTCTCTCTGGCTAAGGTATCTCTACGCCAAGGGAAGGAAACAGATCCGACCAATGGTGAAGAAGGAGAAAAAAGAAAGCGTGTGGAGGAGACTAGAGATTCTAACAGAGACAAAGTGCGTGAGATTCTTGCAAAAGCTTTGTCTAAAGTTGCTAACGAGTCTGTGAGATGAAGAAACGAGTGGTTTTCTTGCGATTCTTGGAGTGTGGCTGCCTCTGTTGAAGCTGCCATGTTTGGAGAAACTGAGGTTTCTTTCGAGGGGACTCAAAAAAGCAAAGTACAGATCCATTCTTTTCAACATGGGAGACAGCAGCAATCCAGACCTTGAGGAGGAAAGTGCTATTCGGTGAGATCAGTGGAGAAAGACTGGTGACGATGAAGAAAGAAGAGATGGCTAGGCAACAAGATTCAGATGGAAGTTCAAAAAATCCAAGAGAAAGCAAAGAGATAGGGAAGAGAATCGAGTTAAGAGTATGATGATGTTTGAATCAGAAAGTATGATCATGACATTAGCAAATATATAGATTCTCTGTTTATTAACTATATAATATAGTTAGTCTCAATGTATAAAACACTTTAAAAGTTCTGCGTTCCCAAGTTGAATTTGCAAACTCTTGTCTTGTTTCATTTGTTAAAAACAAAGTACGTATATCTTCTCAGTCTTAATTACATGCTTTGATTCAATGTTTGATTTCATTGCTCCCAAGAGTATGTTCCCACAAATTTACCAAGCATTTGAGGAAGCAGGTAAACACTAGAAGGTGTTCCAATCATCATCATTGTCCTATGTCATTTTCTTGCGGTCCATTCCACTTTCTACTGTGCTAACCTGATTGGATGATAGTAGGTTGATATCCTTTGGTGGAACCAAGCATTATGGCTTTGGAAGGGCGTGAAGAATGGGTTATATCCTCTGAATTTGGATGCAGATGTCTAAACTAGGACCGTTATATATATGATAGTAAGGCAAGTCTCAGTTAATTTACCTGCATATTGGAATCTTTAACTACTGCTGTTCTACTAATTTGGCCAACTCTTCACCAATGGCAATAAAAGATAGAATTGGGTCTCAGTTTCATCTCGTAGGCAATAGGAACATTCGAGACAAAACACAAGCTTCAACTCAAGAGGCTATAGTGTAACCCTGATCTGCACATGCAACTTTAGGGGTCTCATAAAACAGATAGAAACCATACATGATCTATACACATCCAAACTCCTACAAAGACTTCAATCATATCTGATAACCACTCTTACTCAGTAATCAGCCTAGTATAATTAAATATTAATCTTAATATAAAATGTTTAAAATTTAAAATAAAAATATCAACCAATTCTTATGATATATTTACTTTATAAATAATTGTACCCCATTCATTTTGCGTCTCCTTTGTCTCTCTTTGATTTTGTGTTCGTGTGAGATATCTAACCAACTTTAGATAACCTTTTGAATCCGACAAGAACCAGACACAAACACAAAAATATAATGTTAGGAAGATAAAAAAGATAACGTTGAGCTATCTGCACTCGATGAGGAGCAAGAAGAGAGATCCTCTTACTATGGTGGGAGCCTCCATACCATTCGTATGGGAGTGAAGGCCAGGCACACCCAAACACAATCACTTTTCCAAGTTCTCTCTTCCTCCGCCGCACACACCCGCCTCCGTGGTATTACTCCTCCGGGGATTTGTCGACGCCAAAGAGACGGAACACGGCGAGAGCAAAACTAACTAGAATATTTCACTGCTTTGCCTCATTGAACAGAAAGAGTGTTATACTGGTTTGATATGTATAAAAGCTTGTGTTGTAAACTGCCTTCTTATCATTTCATAAACTGATAGATCTTTTGTACACACAAAGGTTGGCATGTCATGTTCATTAAGGGATCAGTGAAATATTCCGTGTGAGAAGAAGCCTTAGCTATACAGTGATAGAAACAAGAAACGGGTTTATGGTGTGTCATTGATGTCCTTCAGATAGTTACTTAATCTAAAGTCGCTAACTAGATACCTCTTCTTCTTCAGCTCAAATGCATCGACCTCTGCAAAGTAGGCTTTCTGCTGCTCAATATAATCCTGATCCACTTTATCTTCTTTATGCTTCTTTACTGTTCGCTGCCTCTGCAATATAAACATAGATATATAATTAGAATTTGGACAACACTTTTAAGCAACCAGTAAGTAAGAAGGTTCTAATAATGGATTGCATTATCTCATTAAGCAGCAAGACCAGAGTAAGCTCATGACAATTATTCTAAATCCACACCTTAAAAAAAAAAGAGAAGAGATACATGAACTGAAAGACTAGATACGATGCATTGATATACAATTTGCTAGAGGCCTAAAAAACCCGATAGACCCAAAGAATGACTTTTTTTTTTCCACAGAGAGATGAGAACAACGTAGAACTTACTACACTTTCTGAGTTCTGGTAAGTTATATTATATACTGTATATATATATATGCCTAGAGCTTTTCTCGAATTTACCTTTTTGGGAGTCACTTTGAGGGTGTCGTTTTATTATCATCTGCTTGAACGTTCCCTTTCCTGTGATACAAAATTTCAAAAAGAAAAGACTTACTAAACCCAACGCCAAGCTTGAATTTTACACAGGACACAAAATGCTAAACAAGTTTGATGGCATAATAGGTCACTAATAATACAAGTTATATCATCTAGAAATCTTACTGATTAAGATTCGTTTCAAAAGAAGAGAGCATACACTATGTTCTAGCTACCATTACTTATACAAATCATATATCACTGAATAAGCTTTCGTACCAGGGCTTGATATCAAGTCAAGAGGAAGGCGAGGCACTACACTAGAGGAAGTCACGTCTTTATCTCTTTTTCTCCCTGAAGCTTCCTTCTAAAACCGTATATAAACCGAGTAAGGTCAGTAACCTCCTTGTCACCGACACCTATAGCATCAACAAAGTTCTTAAACATCAGCTAAGGGAAACATGGTGATAACCAAAATAGCAATGAAACGTGACAAACCAAGTACTAATCAAAAAGAATATTCCTTTCAAGAATCAAATACCCAAAACCCTAGAATTGCGCACAAACTCAATTCAACTCAGAATCGATATACTAAAACCAAATTCGAGCAAAAACCCATTGTTAAGTGGACTCAATTACCCTCACTAGAGCGAGTTCGAAGGAGGCGCGGAGGCCGGAAAACCCTAGATCGGGCGGACATACGGCGAGTTACGCGTTTAAACACTCGTGGAAGCGGACCCGCGAAGCGTCTGAATTTATCGACATCATCGGGTTTCGAGAGGAGGAGGAAGGAGGAGGTTCCCGCCGGAGAACCCAGATCGGCGGGACTTACGGCGAGCTACGGGCCTAACGGACTTGGAAGCGTTTCCGGTCCCGGCAACAAGTCTTAGAGGAGTTATTGCACATCTTGGGTTTCTCCTTGAGGGAGGTTTGATCTAATAACCTTTTGAGAGAAAGAAGTGAGGCTCGGATTCGCGAATTTAATGGAACGAAGAAGAAGATGGATGTTGGGTGGTTCTGGAGATGGTGTTGGGTGCAATCTCCGAGGGGTTTTCTCTGTGGTCTTCCTGTGACGGAGCGATGAGCTTCCATGTTTCTCCAGCGAGTCGGATTCACCGGAGGTGACACTTGCTATTGGCGGGAATGAATATAGAGGGGGTGGAAACTGGAGAGGAGAAGAAGAGTTCTGAAGAAGACTCGAGAGCTCGAGGATATTAGATAATGGGATTTAAGGCCCATTTGGTAAATTATTTGTGGGCCTATATATTGTAGTGATCAGGTGTAAAGATATATGTATTGATATTTTATAACCACAAAATGAAAAATTATTAGGTTTTCTATGTTACATTCAACATTATAAAATGTTTACATTATCATCCTATAAAATTTGAATTATAATCATTTATCATTTAAAGAGAAAACAAAACTAATTATATATTCATAACATAACATAACATGATGAATTATTCCATAAACAAATAATTTTACTTTTATTTACAAAAGCTAACAAACATATGATTTTACTTTAATCAACAACTAGATAATAACTGTGGAGATTGATATATTTTATATAAAATTTGTAAACAAATATTTTAAAAAATAATAATACAGAATTATATAAAATAAATTTGATGATTGATCAAATAAAATTATAAAATATTTGATTTTTATCAATTTAATTAAGATATATATTCTAAAACTTCAAAATTTAAATAATTTTCTATTATTATATGGTATATAGTTTAATTTAAACGATATTAAAATAGACATTTTGTAAATTACTATATGGTTTAGTAGTCATTATATACAAAAAAAACATATAACAATTTACATTAGAACCATATAACAGTTTACATTTTGGTTTACTCACATATAATATTGAATTTATTGTACATGGTATATTTTTAGAAAGCTTAACGAATAAACAATTAGATTAAAAATAGCTTTTTTATAAGTTCAAAGTCAAATCTCAAATATTCTTAGTACTATCTAATAAATTAACAAAACAGGTAACCTTTTGAATGACCCCATATAAAAATGTAAATAAAATAAGTACTTGTACTACAACAAAAGATGTGTACTACAACAAGTAAATGAAGACCTCATAATCCTTCATTCCTTTGTACTTGTAATTTTCGTTAAGTGGATTTCAAAGTTGGCAGGTATAACTAACATTCCTAAAACTTTTTATTCTATTGGAATATGGTAAGGGCTCTAATTCTAATAATATGCTCGTTTCCTTTACGCTAACTCCTTCAACGAACCTTTGCTTTTTGCGTTTGCTATAAATAATCAAGACCACAATTTCTTCTCATTCATCAAACTACAAAGATCTCATTATCTAACTCGGATCATCGATTCAAAGCCTTCTCGTTTTTAGTTTCATCTTATTGTTAGCCATGTCTCAGGTAAATATGTGACTTTGATCTTTGCATCTCTTATATTTTTTTTTTCTCGTTTGGGTTCACGTCTTGTTCTTCTTGGCTATACAAAGATGAATCAATGATCTTCAAGCAAGCACGTCTTTTAGTTATCGTTTCCAAAAGATGATAACAGTTGTTTAATTAGGTTTAACGCTCATCAAGATTATATAATTCTAACTTTTTCGGATTAAAAATGTCTAATAAATACAGACTGTGGTCCTCAAAGTTGGTCTGTCATGCCAAGGCTGCGTTGGTGCCGTCAATAGAGTCTTGGGCAAAATGGAAGGTATATTAGTCCTATATTATATTTTAATCATTTTAGATACTTTCTATTAATCATTTCATTTGCTGTTTAATGAAAATAATTTTCAGGGGTTGAGTCATTTGACATTGATATAAAGGAGCAAAAGGTGACAGTGAAAGGTAATGTTGAGCCTGAAGCAGTTTTTCAAACAGTTTCAAAGACTGGAAAGAAGACTTCTTACTGGCCTGTGGAGGCTGAGGCTGAGCCTAAAGCTGAGGCTGAGACTAAGGCTGAGGCCGTGACTGAGACTAAAACCGAGGCTGAGACTAAGACTGAGGCTAAGGTTGATGCAAAGCCTGATGTTGAACCAAAACTCGCAGAAGCTGAGACTAAGCCATCACAAGTTTAAGTACTAAAGATTACAATGAGCCTTCTTATCTGTATTTGCAATGCTTCTTATTATCTTTGGTTTTTGTTGTTGTAAGAACTAAGAGATTTACGCTTTCTCTAAAAGCCTAATAGTATGTTTCAACTTTTGATAACAAGATGTTGGACCCTATGTTGTTCTGACTTCTTTTATTATTTATTACTCCCTCCGTTTTTTAATAATTGACGTTTTGAGAGAAATTTTTTGTTCTAAATTATTTGACGTTTTCAATTTTCTATGCAAAATTTATTAGTAATTAATGTTAGATGACCAATGATATTATACCTTCTATTTTATTATTGGTTTGAATTGTGGTTAGGTAAACAATTAATGATGTTTTTGTTTAGAAAATGATAAAAAAATTAAATGTTTTCTTAATCTATGTGCATAATCCTAGAACGTCAAATAAAAAAAAACGGAGGGAGTATAAGTTCAAGTGTTTAACTGATTAAATACTGCGATAATCTTGATATGGAGTTATTAATAACTTAATCCACTCAGGCATCTGTCTGACTATTTGAAAAAAAAAGAAAGAAAATGAACTATACTCACCATATTCGAGATAAATTGTAAGATGAGCCGGCCTTAAGAAATTGGGATCCTTAAAGGAAAAGCTTGTTGTTGTGTAAACTGGAACATGTATAGAGTTCAGGTGGGATGTGAACTCCCTTTTCCTATAAGCGTTTCAATTGAAGAAAAAGATAACTTCCTTTTCCCTTGGCGTTGCACAAATCCAAAACCAATTACACTATGGTTTTTTCCTAGACGTGGCCTTAAAGTTACATAGCATTCGGCCGTGAGCTAAATACATAAGAAGCAAATGTCTGAGGCCAATAAAAATTAGTATGCATTACTAATATTTTGTATGAATAATATTATAACAGACAAATACGTATACGAACTTTATAATGTGAATAACAATCCAATATCCTTTTGTTTTGCAACTTCTTTTTTTTTCCCGCAAATTCTTTCCATTCTCAAATTTCTAATTTAATCCATTTGCTGAACTTTTGTGTGATAGACCCGAATAGCACACTCTGATTTGATGAGTTAATTAATATTCTTGTTTCCCCAACAGAATAAATTAATCTTGTAGCGGCGCTTACTACACAATTTGCTGTTAAATGGTTGGAAAGAAACGCTTACTACACAATTTGCTGTTAAATGGTTGGAAGTCATTTCTTTTTCCCAACTTCCAAGTCTTTTAGCTTTTGAAGCTATCATATCCCAAATCTCTACATTCTTATTTCTTTTCCAATTGAAAAATACCTACGAAATAATTTTCAAAGAAAAATGATCAAAATAAATTTTATTAACGAATGTAAATATATAGTTATATTGATTTGGTTAATTAATCTAAATTTAAAATTTAAAGTTATGGGGTGAATTTCGAAAATAAAGTTTAAAATTAAAAAGGTATCAAAATATATTAGATTTTTCAAATAACAATCTATTTTGGTACAGGTTTTTCTGGAGACTATTTTATGTGTGATATAATACTGAAAAAACATAACGATTTTTGGAAAAAATTTG